>PVIY010023826.1:0-38864 GCA_004026745.1 Myrmecophaga tridactyla | reverse complement strand
CATTTTTTTTTTCACCAAGCAATCAACCCAATAGATCATCTTTTCATGGCTCAGGGCAGAATATCAGCCTCTCCATCACCTCCAATGCACAGAATGCCTGTTTCCAGAGCTCAGCAATCCTCCTACGGGAGCTGATTTTACTACTATTATAATATACCTATACATAGACATTGTTTTAATTTTCTAAGCTGCTGAAAGCAGATACCATAAAGCGGGCTGGCTTTTAGCAATGGGAATTTATTAGCTTACAGTTTTGAGGCTGAACAAAATGTCTGAATCAAGGTGTCATCAAGGCGACACTCTCTTCCTGAAGCCAGCGGCTTCTCTCTCAAGGCAAGGCATGTGGCACCAGCTGCTGCCTGCTCCCTTCTTCCCGGGTTGCTTTCTGCTTCTTGCCTCCGTGACTTTCTCTTCTTCCTCCCTTCCTCCCTCTCTCTGTCTGTCTGTGCTCATTCCATTTATGAAGGACCCTGTAAAAGGATGAACACCCACCTTGAATGATGTGGGCCACTGCTTAACTGAAGCAGCCTCATAAAAGATGCTCTTTAAAGCACATCCCTCCCTGGGGCGTGTTAGCCTCTTTAAGGTATGCTCTCTGTTTTTGATAAAGTTCTCTTTTTAATGAACTTTACTACTTACTCCTAAAAAAAAAAGCCCATTTACAATGGTTTATCCCCACAGGAATGGATTAACCTTAGAAACATGTCTTTCTGGGGTACATAAAGCTTCAAACCATCATGGATTTATCTCATCATTGTAATTTTATATGTGTACTTTACCCATAAAACAAATGGAGCAAGCATGTATGAAGATCTGCTAATGTAGCTAAGCTAAATGGAGATAATTAAGACCAATCTAAAATCTTATCACCTAAAAATAACCACTGCTAAAATTTTTATACATTTATTTCCAGACTTGAAGGAATCACAAAATGTGAACATTTCAAAATATTTTATAGCCTATTTTATCATTCAGTATAATTTTCAGTACTTTTCCATGCTAATGGATGTTGATCAGCCCTGTTATACTCAATTGTGTAAGCACCAAAATTCAATAGCTACTTCCCAAATATTGGGCCCCTATGTTGTTTCATTTTCTTTTCCTTTTTTTCTGTCTAGACAACAGTAAAATAAAGCTTCTCATTGGTGATCCTCTTAGTAATTTTCTTGCGATAATGTTTAGAATTGGAATTCTATAATTGTTTAAGATAATGGAAATTTTTTAGACTCTCCAGGAAGATTTCATTTCAGAGCAATAAAAAGGCCTCCATTTAAGAAAGATATTTTGGGGGGTATTTATTCTGTTAGAGATCAAGAGCAAATACCACGCTGAAAGATTGCCCCAGCATGGAGTGGAGAAAGTCCACTTTGAGATTAAAAATAAATCCTGAAAAACATAACAAGGATCTATCAATGTTATCATCATGAAATCTATACTTTTTAAAAAGTTTACTGTCTTTTCCTTTTGAGGGAAAAAGGATGTTTTATATTGTATAAAGCAGTGACATTTATTTTGTCATGCGATCATTTCAACTTCCACTCTTAGCTGAAGATTCTCATATATCCTCAATTTTGGATTCCAGTATGTTTCCAGAGTTTCTGAAAAGAATCTCCTATGTCCCTAGGAAAAACGAAATATCAATGTTTAGTTGATTATGTAAAGTTCAACACAAAAGAACATCTTTTTTCTAGGTTTTATTTCTACTATTTATTGAAGAAAAGTATTCAGCAAACCAAAAAAAAAAAAAAATTCTTTTTAAAGAAACGAATTTTCTTTGACAAGAATATCACTTACTATTTTGGCCTATTAAAGTTTTCCTGTTCAATATTTGGATTCTGTATGTTAATTGTTCAATATATGTATTATTATATAAGATGCCCTTCTTACTCTGTATCAAACTGATTTCAAAAGGATACAATGAAATCAAAGTAATTTGATGATTAGTTTTCTTCATAAGTTGTGTGCTTGACATCTTCACATTTTCTAAAATACAACTATAGGGCAGGAATGTCATATTATAAGTGCTTTTAGTGTGGATTCATTTTAATATTATGCATTCATTATATTTTTGTTTTATAGTGATAAGTAATAAAAATGCAGACTTCATATTTGTACAAAATGCCCTATATACAGATTTTTTTAGGTTTCTCAGAACAGCAAAATTAGGTTAGTGGCACAATTATTTTTCTTTCTAAAATGTATCTAACCTTATGTTTTAGCGAATGTTAAGTACCTATGCATTTTTAACATCTCTGAAATAAAAAAAAATTGTTTTGGTTGAAACTTCATATATATTTGTTCTTTAATATGTTCTTTTATCTACTTTTTAAAAAGTCTTTAAATGCTGGTTGTATAGACTACACAAACAGCATGCAACTTTTGCTTTTTTAAAAAAGCCTTTATCTGAGTTGCTAGGTGTTTCAAAAAGACGAGTCACCTAGGGACTTTGAGCGATGCCCGGGGAAGGCTTCCTAAGGTCACTCTGGGGCCCCTTAACAAGCCCCGACTCTAGCCTTCTGGTGAGCAAGTGCCTGCAGGAGACGGGAACTTGAGCCCAGCCACCCTCTCCAGCTGTCCATGGTCTCAGGGCACCCAGCTTTTCCCGGCCTCCAGTCACACACCCATTCTCAGCTGGCCCATGGTCAACCACTGTTATACTGACCTGGTCCACTCCCTAACTATAAACCATTTTCAATGGCTATTGGTTCACAGCATCTGTCTACTGGGTATTATAGAGCTAATTATATGGTCTAACTAATAATAAAAAGCCACTGCATTTCTTAGTTCACATAAAGATATCATAAATAAAATATTAAAATAAAATCACCCTAAGGTGATGAAACTTATGCAACGGTAATTTCCTCTCTGATTCAGTGGGGAAGTCAAGAAACACTGCCTAAACTTGATGGATGAAGACATTGTTTTAGTTATAGTGCTTAAATGTACAGAAGTAGCCGATAATAGTACAAATACAACACCATGGCTAAAGGAGGTGGAGGAAGAGATGGGAAAATACGAGTGAGCATGACCCCTGCTCTCACACTGGGCAGGTGAATGGACACAGCTGAGAGGAGGGAAGGGAATAAATGCATGAGCACATTAGAGTGAAACTTAGTTATTTCCAATTGCCACCTGTTGGATTGCCTATGTTTTAAAATTTTTCATATAGATGTATTACTTTTATTCCAAAAACAAATAAATTTACATCCCTCTTTTGCAAACACCTGTAAGGTTTTGCACAGCAAGTGCCAGTTTGCACACCTGTCAGATGAAACCCATTTTGAACCTTCAATAACTCTGTGACTTATGCAAATTTCTTTACTTTTTTATGCTTCAGTTTCCCCATCTAAAAATAGGGTAAAATAATAGTTTCTTCCTCATGAGGATGGGATTATGTATTGTAAGTAACATATTTAGTGCATAATTAGCTCAATAAATGTTATTTGTTAGTAATATTGGAATGCGCTCTACTTCTAAATACGCTTTTTATTTCAAAATAGCTTCAGATGTACAGAAAAGTTGCAAAGATAGCACACACTCAAGTTTTCCCTATTATTAACTTCTTATATTAAGAAATTAATGAACCGATACTGATATATGTTTTACTCAGATTTCCTTAGTTTTTACGTAACATCCTTTTTCTTCTCCAGGATTCCGTCCAGAATATGACATTACATTTCATCGTCATGCCTCCTTGTGCTCCTGTACACAGGGACAGTTTCTCAGGCTTTAGTTGATTTGATGACCTTGACAATTTTGAAGACTGTTGGTCACGTATCTTGTGGAATATCTCATAATTAGACTTTGAACAGAGGTAAAGCGTCATTCTCCTCACATCGCATGGAGAGGATATGCCATCCACACAGCATCGCTGCTGATGCTGACCTTGCTTGCCTGCTCGGATTTCTCCACCACAAAGGTCCACCCATCTCCCCTTCTCTACTGTGGACTTTGGAAGCATGATACTGTGCCCAGCTGATGCTTAAGGACCTTGGACCCATTCTCTACCTCCTTGAGACAGCTATCTACATAAGCAATTGGGAATTCTTTGAGAGTTCTGTCTGTTCTCCAATCATTTATTTATATAATTGTGGACTCACTGCTATTGGACATACATTTATTTTAACCTTCGGTTTATAATCCAGCGCTATGCTATTTATTTTGTTGCTCATATCGGACCAGTTTTGACCATCGGGCGCTCTTTCATTTGGTTTCAGGTCCCTTTGTATAACCCTATCAATTTATTTAAATGGAGCACATCCTCACTTTTTGGCACTGCAGGATGCTTCAGCCTCATTTTGAATATCCTCTGCCAAGACCTAGAATCAGTCATTTCTCCAGTGAACTCTAGTTCCTTTAATTGGGCAAATGGTCTTAATAAAAAGCAAGTTCTGGGTGCTGGCTGTGTCCATTGCTACTTGGAGCCATTGATACTAGCGGTGCTGAGCTGGCACACTCAGCAGGCAGAGCCTCGGGTCCAAGCCTTGTACACTGATATGTGTGTACACGCGTATCTATAATCACTTTTATATTCATCCATCCACTTCTATATTGAGCTAAACATGAGTTCATACTGCTGTCTGAACTCTAAATCATTATCACGTGGTTTATTCTAGCCTCCTTCCTTCACATATGTGCCAGTCTGAATCTGTGGTAGACCCCAGAAAAGCCATGTCCTTTAATTCAAAAAAGCCATGTCCTTTAATCCTCATTCAATATTGCTGGGTGGGAGCATTTTGGTTGTTCCCATGGAGATGTGACCCACCCAATTATGGGTGGTAACTTTCAATTAAATGATTTCCTTGGAGATGTGTCTCCACCCATTGAAGGTGGAGTTGCTTACTAGAATCCTTTTAAGAGAGGAAACATTTTGGAGAGAGACCTTTTTATAGAGCCATGAGAAAGCCAGCAGATGCCACCATGTTCATCATGTGCCCTTCCAGCTGAGAGAGAAACATTGAACGTCATCAGCCTTCTTAAACCAAGGTATCTTTCCCTGGATGCCTTAAATTGGATATTTCTATAGACTTGTTTTCATTGGGGCATCTTCTCAGCCTTAGAACTGTAAACTTGTAACTTATTAAATTCCCTTTTTTAAAAGCCATTCTGTTTCTGGTATATTGCATTCTGCCAGCTAGCAGACTAGAACAGCATATCTGAAAACTCCCACTCTGACAGTGACAAACTGACTCCCACTCTCTGCTACACACACTCTTACCCATTCAACCCAATAATCCACCTGTGGTGTGCTTTATTTTGAAAAGAAAATTACGAAACACCCAGGAGCCAGTGCATGCTGGATGAGAAGCTTTTTCTTGCTTCCAGAGGTTATATGACAAGTTACACTGGAAGAGGGAAGAATGGGTGGGCCAGGGTTCTAGGGGCTGGGGTCCTTGAAGTAGGGGTGGGGGCACAGTAACAGCAGGGGCACCCTGGGGACCAGGGTGCTGCACAGAGATGGCAGGTCATTCCTGGGCGACCACCACCTGCCCGAGATCATCTACATTTGATGGAATTTTGTTCCTTGACTCTGCCCAGTCTCTCCTGCAGCCACCTCCCTTAGACTTGTCTTCTGTGAACAAGCTTCTGTTCTATGGTTTAGACACTGTGAGAAGTGGTGGATGCCTTGTATGGGATTGTAGGCACAACAGGCTTCACTCCCTGCTAAGACATACATCAAAACAGTCGGGAATTTCTCCATGAACCAGGCAGAAGGGAGCATAGCATCTCTGATGTAAAAACACAAGTAGGAAAGCAGAAGAGGATAGAGAAAAGAGAGCAAATGCTCTATGGTTGCCATAATGCAGTTTTCCTTTTGATTCTAATTTTCCTGGCAGCAAGAATATAATGACACAGATGGTTGGCTACATACTTCTTTTTTTCTGTCTTCAGGACTTCCTTACCATATCATCCAAAAGAATTTGCCTGCAATGATCAGCTATATCATGAACAATTCTCCTGAACAAACATACAGATGGGTGACAAATTGCTATTGTTTTGTCTCCCACTAAAAAGTTCATCAAATATTGATGATGATGGGAGAGGACAGAGGAAGTAAACCAAGAGTTCAAGAAAGCAAAACAGAATTTCTCACAGCTGTAGCCATAGCTCGTGTCTGTCAAAGAAAAAAAAACGGCAGCGGACAATGTCAGGCAGGGAAAAACGACTTTATTCAGGGGCTGCTCCAGCAGGAGACAGGGACTAGAACTTAACTCCATGGAGACAAAGGACAGCCAGCTTTCTAAGGGCTGGGAACGGACTGGAGGACAAGCACTGGAAGATGGTAAGGGTGAGCGAGTGGGTATACTAAGTGGCAATTAGGCCGGTTTAGTTTCACGGAGATGGGTGAGGGATTAGAACCACTGGTTTTGAGTGTTTTTCTTTGTGACGATTATGCACTCAGAGTCCGTAAGTCCCCGGAGAGAGGAGGAGGACAAGGAACTTCATCGTTTAGAGCCTCTCGGGGCCTGTGCAGTGGGGAAAGAAGGAAAATAGTTTGGGTCAGCTCATAAGGCATGCAATTTACACATCTGTGAACGTGGATAATAAAAACAGCTTCATCCTGGAGTTGAAATGGTGTCCAAATTAGATAAGGGGCCTGCATAAATGTGTTTCTTACTATTCCATTCACCACCCAGCCTAGGCATCATCTAGCATCTAACCTAGTTTCCTAGGCTCTCAAAGCAAATACCGTGAGATGGGTTGAATTAAACAATGGGAATTTATTCTGCCCATGGTTTTGAGGCCTTTGAGATGTCTAAACCAATGCGTCATCCAGGCAATGCTTTCTTCCCTAGGACTGGCTGCTGGTGATCCTTGGCTCCTCAGTCACATGGCAAAGCACAAAACAGCAGCATCTGCTGGCCTCTCTCTCTCTGCTAGGTTTTGTTGATTACAGCTTCTTGGTTCTATGACGTTCTCTCCATGTCTGAATTTCTCTACTTAAGGGCTCTAGTAATAGAATTCAGACCCAGCCCAAGTGAGATAGGCCAGGCCTTAATTGAAGTAACCTTATCAAAAGGTCCTATATACAATGGGTTTATACCCACTGGAATGGATTAGATTTAAGGACATGTTTTTCCACAGCTTCAAACCACCATAAAATGAGCATGCATATTGCTCATTTAGCTCTCATAGTACTGACTCTTTGAGGAGGAAATAATTGTTATCATCATTTTACAGTTAAGAAACAGAAACCAAGAGTGCAAGTGGCAAGTCCAAAGTTGTACAACTAGGAAGTGAAGGAGCCAGGACCTGAAGCCCCATTATCCGACTATGCTATGCTTGCAAGAGTATTGCATTGGAACGAATACACTCTCCTCTTGTTGCCCTTTGTCCCCTCCCCTTCTCTTCTCCCACCCCAAACATAAACACTGGGTTGGAAATCAATTGACGGTAGGTTTATTCCTAATTCCACTATTTAACTCTGTGACTTGGGTAACACTATTTCTCTGAGTGTTATCTCTCATTTGTGAAATGAAGGCATATAACCAAGCCAAACGAAATGTTTCATTGTGCAATTAATTCACTCACTCAACAAAACTCTAAGAAGCATTGACTATATATCAAGAACTGTTGTTGAAGTATTGTTATCCTTGTTTTTTCTTTAATCATTTGCTCCCATGCATTTATTGGAAAGTTTTCTAACAAAGAAAAGAGTATGAAAATAAGTTATTACATTTGAGGAAATGAGTTATCCAATAAAAAGTGTTTAATTTAGGTCAGAAGGCTCATACTTAGGCATGCAGGAGAGGGGATGTGAGCATTTGATAGAAAATGTTGTAGACGTTTGCTAAGGTCTCTCCACAGGCTGAATGACTTTTTCAGTTGTCTATATTTCTTATAGCTTTCAATTGTTGGGGAACATCCTAGGTGGAGTTAAGAGGAAGGTAGCAGGAGGCTTGGATATGTTCTTAGCAGACAGTTCGATGGGCTGGCTACAGTTGTTTGGCAATGTAGTACACCCCAGGACCATGGTTCCCAAACTAAGCAGAATCACCTGGGGAGTATTTAAAGAATTTAAATGCTCAGAGCACACTTCTGAGAGATTATGATTCAGTAAGTCTTAGTTGGGGACCAGGAATCTGCATTTTATGAGTGCTTCCCAGATGGCTCATATGAACTGGTGGTTCTGCAATTCCTGACTTATTACCACACCAAGAGAAAGACTGAAAGAACAGCTGCCTTGTTCCATGAAATTCCTTATTGGGTTAGACCTAGTGTCTGGAAATTAGAGACTGTGAGAGCTGCATTTACTCTTAAACTTTACAGTATGCAGTTTTTCCAGAAACAATACTATCCACCTCACAGGACTGTTAAAAGAAGAAAATAAAACGTCAAACACTGTACAAAGGTGGGGATGTGAGATGCTCCCCTTGCATGGCCACCATCTCTAAAAGTATAAACTCCTTAAAACCGCTGGTCCACAGAGTGGCAGAGCGGAGAGGACACTGGCCAGGAAGTCTGAGCAGCCTTTTGATGCCTCCCCTCCTTGTGCTCCTGGAGTCCATTGTATGGGCCTTCCTAGGCAAAGGTGGCCCTCCTGATCCACCTTCAGGGGGCGGCAGGGGTGAGGGAGGGTGGGCAGCAAGGAGCTCACCATCTCCCTTAAGACATGCTAACCCCAGGGTCCAGGATGCAGTCCCGGGTGCAGTCCCCTTTTGGCCCAGGGGAGGAAACACTAGTGAATCCTTAGCTGGGGTTGGATGACTCATAGATGCCATCAGTATGGGTGTCCCTAAGAAGGAGGGGGTGGAGCCAAGAGGTGTCGAGCTCACTTAGGTGAGCGAGAAGGCCTTGAACTCCTGCAGGAAGAGGCAGGTCAAACAAGAGAGAAAGCTCCGTCGTTCAAGCTCTGGAAAGGTTTTAGAAATATCTTCTTGGGAGCATTGCCTGGAGGCAAAGGTTAGGCAAAATGAGCTCTCTATCTCCTCCTGGTTTAAGACTATAAGGCATCGTTTCACGGTGACATTTGCAAACATAAACCCATAATAGGATGTTTTAGCTGCTGTGTTATTCACTGACGTCAAATGAGGGCCAGCCTGGAACCTGGGATCCAAGCAGGGAATCGTCCCATCTGTTACCAAGGAGAAAGCTCTTCGTGGCTGCTGTCAGGGAAAAAAGTAAGGAGGTCAACCGTTCTTAATGTGCTCTAGAGGAGCCCCTGGTACAGGCTTTCATAATTACCTCTAAGATCAGGTAAAATATAGTAGCATTTACAAATAAGGAGATTGAGGTCTAGAGGAGGTGAGAGACCCACAGCAGTGAGTGTCAGGATGGGGCCTGTGCCCCAGAGGTGATTGGCTACTTCCTTCCAAAGGAGCGTTCTGCAGCTGGGGATTTTAGAGAAAAGACAGTTCACAGTGCTGGTGACAGATGATATGGGCATACATTCCTTAATCCCACAGAGATTCATCAGCTAGGAAATGCCTGGGGCTAAAATAGCAATATCAGGTTTATAAATATTACCGCAGCCTCCCCAGCCCCTGTGGAATGTTGGGCATTCAGTGGGCTGGGTTCTTTGTTCACAGGATTCCTTTGAATCACCGTATTAGACCTGGGGTGATCTCTGTCTCCAGCTAAGCTTTACAGAGGTGATGGAGCAATTGGCTTCTTGGCCACCTCACAGGAAGAATGGGCTGGGTTATACTGAGAAGGACTTGTCCCTCTCTTCTCACCCAGCAGCTGACAAGATGGGCACAGACCAGTGGGCCAGGTCAGGGCGCAAGGATAATGCCTGGTCCCTCTGTACCAAGGAAAGCAGCACAGGCATCAGTCCCCCAGTGACGCCGGCCCGAATTCTCCCCCAGTGCTGTTCGCCAGGGGCAGGCCCATGCCTTCCGTCCACCCCTGAGGTTCTGGCTCACGTGTGAGGGAGGTTCAAAGGCCTAAAGATCAGGCAAGAGGAAGGTCCTCGCTTTCCTTTTCTCCATCACTTTGGAAATCTCTTGTGTGCCAAGGCTGGCCTGGCTGGCACCATCCTGTTAGGACAGGAATCCCCCCTGTCCTTGAATCCTTCATCAGGCAGGCGTAGTGATGGGGAAGTGTGGGGGCAGGTGATAGCAGAGTCCAGGAAGGCATGAGCTGCGCCAGACAGCCCTATCCAAGCAAAGACCCTCCGACCACCTCCCAGTAGGTCTTTTTGCCTCCAAACCTCTTAATAATAAGCTGCTCCCAAGCCCAGCTGTGAAGCTCACATCAGCCCTGCAGCCTCGTCTTTCTTCAAGGACTTCAGCCTCTTAAGTAACAAGCCATGGTATGTGAGGTCTGACCTGAGTAATCTCTATGAAATGCAAATCTGATGATGCTGCTCCCAGGCCTGCATAGGCAGGGATGCCCCGATTGCCTCTGACCACACTTCTGACAAGCATGATTGTGTCAATTAAGTTCTATGAACACCACTAATGTATGAAACAGGCACTGCTCTGATGGCAGCAGGGGATGGGTAGAAGGCTAGATCATCGTTTGCTCAGCTTCATCTCCTTGGTAGTCCAAATAGCCAAAGATTAAGATTAAGGGCTTTATCTACTTTAAGCAATAAGTATCAATACCAATGTTTATTATTTGGTTTATTAATTAAGGTTTAAAATATTTTAAATGACACTCAAACTTTTGACAAACCCCTGTAGGTCCTCCCTGGAGACTCAGGGTTCCAAGGAATATAATTTGGAAATGATTAATCTATAGGCTAAAACCACAAAACCCATCAATAAATTTTCTGGGCCTTTTCTTCATGCCCAGCCCTGTGTTCCACCTCTTGCACTTGTACATCCGATGTTATATCCACTCTATTTCCAGAACATGCCAAATTCTTTCATGTCTCTCTACTTTTACACTCGTTTTTTCCTCTGCCTAGAATATCAGTTGTTTACTCTCCCCTGACTCACTCCCAATTATCTTCCAAGACTTGGTTCAAATCCTCATCTTTTCTGAAAGTCACACCTCCAGACACTATGAGCTCCTCTTGTCTTCCAGGCACCCCCAGTCCTTTATTCATGACTCCATCCTTGCCTGTTGCACTGTAGATGACTCTACATGGCACAGAATCTGGAAAGTATGGGTCTTAGAATCAGGGCACTGGCATTTGAATCATTGGTATGCTATTTAATCTTTTTGACTGTCCACCTTTTTTAAATCTCTGAAAGGAGATTAATAATAAGAAACTCGTAGAGCTAATTGTGCTGCAAATATCATGGTAAACAAAGAGTATGTTGAGCAGAAATTTTAATTCCTTCCTTTTCTCCATATCATTGCACTTATACCAGTCCCTAAGGGAAAGAGAGTATCTTAATCCTTGAACTCACAAAACTATGTATAGCAGGCAATCAACAAATGAATTAATATTTTTAAAATTAGGGTGGGCCACCGTGGCTCAGTGGCAGAGCTCTCGCCTGCCATGCCAGGGACCCGGGTTTGATTCCCAGAGACTGCCCATGCCAAAAAAAAAAAAAAATTTAAATTATATTTGAAAAGTTATTACAAGGAAGGTGTTTTTATTGGAATAAATTATTTTCATTACTGAATTGGTAGTTTGTGGGTAATATTAATACAACATGATGATGTTTTCCAGCCCTATTTTAATTGAAGTATTTTAGTGGAAGCCTTTTGCAAGGAAAGGACCCGATTCTGCCCATCTCCACATACCTCGGAGGGTTCCAACAGCCCACACTCTTAGCCAGAAGAAGCAGTAGAGTCAGACCAGAGCCACAAACCTACACAATACTCTGCTTTTGTGCAACGAGGCACAATATCCAATAAGAAAATTCTTCCACTGAGTGGAATGAGATGGGCAGACTCTATGGAGTTCCTCCTGCGCAGTGCATTTTACCTTCAAGTACTTCACATCCTCACATGCTCACACACCAGCCATCACTTCTCCCTGCTTCACCAAGTTTACCACCACTCCTGCTCCCGGTTAAAATACATGGAGGGAAGAGGACAGACCAGAAAAGGGGGCATCCAGATGGGACGTTAGCTCCCTGGATGTCTGATGCCCATAAATGCAAATCCAAAGCTGAACCTATGCTTGAGGTCGGTGACCAATGTCTTCTGAAACCCAAAGAGAAGTGGTCTTTGTCCAAGGCACACATCAGGGAGTGGCCAAGCCAGGACAGCACCCTGACTTGTATTGCAGTGGTTTTGCTGCTGACCAGTGTGTCTGACTGCAGCAGCCTCCCACACCTGCCCCATGTGCCTGCCTCTGAGCTGGCCTCCCAAAATGCTCTCTCTCGTGCTCTCTCTCTCTCTCTTTCTTTCTCTCTCAGAGTGAAAGGAGGGCATACCTTTTGCTTCATTTGCAAATAACTTATCAATTCATTGAACAAACATTTATTGAGGGCTCACATTATAAGGGGCACTGCGTAGGTACTGGGGATAAAGAGAGGACAGGCAAACATGGCATTCCATACATCCAGGAAGACAGAACCTGAAAAATAAATACAAGCCTTGTACTAAAAGAATCAAGAGCATTATGGAGAACATTTCATAGGTGAAACTGACATAATTGAGGCTAATAATGCAAGGCTCTCACATAAAGGGGTAGGGACCAGCAGGAAAAAGACAAGGGGTTGTTACTCCTACCTAACACAGGATGATACCTGAAGGATGGCTGCAGGCATGGGTAGGGTTGAAGTCTTGCTAGTGAGAAGCTGAAACACTTTTCCTTTGACAACTTCTGCTTCCTCCATGAAGTATAGACACTATCACCTACCAAGGGGCAATGGGGAAGGTTTGGAAGATACAAAAGAGAAGAAAGGGCATTGTGCATGTGCTGTAGGGAATGGTCAAACAGTGTTTTGGGCCCAGTGCAGGTAGATGATCATGATTTTATAATGGTGTCAACCTACCAAGGTGTCTGTTTTGTTTTGTGCTTATTTTTATAGCAGGGAAGAAGGTAGCAGGATTCAGACAGGTTTGGGTTTCATCACATAAATGCATTGAGAAGAAACAGGCAAGGAAACTTATTATATTGGCATAGAGTGGTTGAAATGATGGACTATGGAAAGCAAGCTGGGAACGGAGACAGAAGGGAGCTTGTGGATAGGAAGAAAGTAGAGTCCAGTGGATGTAACTAAGCAAGTCAGAAAAAAAAGGGGGGGGGCACTGTGGTCAGTGAAGGGAATGTCTGGATTTGTGGTCTCAAAGATGAGGGGATCTGGCTTCTGGTTCAGACTCTGCCCAACTCTGAGCATCTTCTTTACTCTCTCTGGCTCTCTTAACCTCCTCCACGGGCTTAATGTGTTTTTATCTCATACAGTCCTCACAATGCTCCATGTAAGAGTGCTGGTTTTATCCTGATTTTATAGATGGGAATATGAGCAATAGAAAGGCCAATAATGTGTTCCAGGTCAGAGCTGGTAAATCGTAGAGCTGCGGCTTGAGTCCAGACTACTGCAGCAGTCTGGGCCCAATCAGGAGAGAAAAATCGCAGAGTAGGTTAAACAGGCAAAGTTTAATATAAGAAACACAATAAAAGAATAGCTGTAAGAGATAAGGCAAGGGAGAGTCCCCAGAGAAGGACAGACTTGGGAAGGCTTCAGACCGCCTTGGAGAAGGCGAGCTTCGCCACCAACAGCAGAGACGCCTCTGGCTTAGCCAGACTAGAGCCGCCTGGGTTGCGAGGCGAACACTAGTTCGTCTTCTCAAGTTCAGGTCGGGTTGCCGAATGTGAGAAACAGAGTGTAGACCGGTGGGGCAGAAGGAATTCAGAGCGTGTGGTGGCAAGGAGGCCTGGAGCGTCGCGTGGACGTCCACCTCCCCTCCACGGTGGGTGTGCGCAGTGCAGGCCCCGTGGGACCCTCAGCCTCAGGGCTGGGAGGCTGTCGCCTTGACCTGTGGCTGGGGTAGGCTCCGCCAGGGGCCCTCACACTCGGGAGAAGGTCAGCTGCAGGCAGAGGACTCTCACCCTGGGCCTGTGGCTGGAGAAAGCTCCCCCAGCTGACCTTGCCCTCACTCTGTACCCACCCTCCTCCCAAAACCTGGAAATTGCAGGAAGCCTCTTTCTTCTGCATTGTCACTCCAGTGCTATACTGAAAAAGTTTTTATATCGGGCTCACTCTAGAGGAGAAATGCTTGAAAATAAATTGTGTTATCATAAAGCACACACTAAAGGGTGTATCTGGAGCAAAGAGGTAATAAATGTATAATTTAAATGCTGGCAAACTGACTCTGTCTCTCTCTCTCTCTCTCTCTCTCTCTCTCTCACACACACACACACACACACACACACACACATAGCCATGCAGTGCTACAGAGACCTTTGTTTCTCTGGTAAATGGACAGCATTACTTTCCTCGCAGGATTGTTCACAAAGGTCAATGATTGGGATTCATCCCAATTAAACCAACTAGCGGGAAGAATCGTTTATGTTTAAAGACTAGAAAAGACAGCTATATCTTCCACCAGAGAGATACAACCAAGCCTTGAATTAAATCCTGCAGCTCTAATTGGCATCCGGTTCACATGGTGGAGCTCAGGAAATATCTCTCATCACCTACTCATCCCATTTCAGGCCGTTTACACAGAACACAACAAGGTCATGCAAACTCAAAAGCTGTTACCAGATTGTTCAGACTATTGAATAACAGAGATGGCCCTGCACCTGTTTTGAACTGGTAGCCACTAACCCTAGAGGTTGAAAACCAACAAAACCTCAGTAAATGGGCCCAGGGAGGATCCAGAATATATGCATGGCTAAGGGTCAGCAAGCAGGATGGACAGAGAGGATGCCCAGGTGACTGCCCCAAAGCTGAGTTTGCTAAACAAGTCTCAACCCAGCCTTTGCATGCTATGGAAAAAGCTGTAGTTTCCTACACCTAACTTGTAGGCACCTTACCAGAGATATAAACTTGGGAGGGGGAAGCACTGAATCCTAACCCCAAAGGGTCTGTTCCCTCCAGAAGACTCACATGCCCCAAGGCTACCACCTATGGGCAGGGACTGAAGGAGGCATTCAGGTACAGCCTAGTGAGCCCTGGAGGCATCCGAAAGTTTTGTTCCGCTTAACGGACAACAATTAAAGGAGATGCAGGGACAGCTACACAGTAAGTGGAAGAAACCTCTGTGTCTAACGCAGAGACAACACACTCTCCTTCTTGGGAGTTCACTAAAATCTGACCAGGAGAAAGGATGGCTTCAGAGTCTTTCCACTCTCCACCTGCCAAAGGCAATTCTACCTTTGCCAGCTCTAGCTTTGCTAATTCAGTGCCTGGAAATTTATGATGCAGCGTCTGGGCAGAGGAATAACACACTCTTTTGGCCTGGTTACACAACGTGTTTTACTTTGTGAGAATTCATTGTGATGTATTATTAATACACAGTCAATAAAATTACTTCAGAATAACATATACACAAATGCATAAATAAGTAACAGAAATGGCCCATCAGGGAGACCAACTGTTCAAGATGTTGATTTAAGACTTAAGGCACTCCAGGGTGCCAGGACCTCATCCTATTTTTGAACAACTAGCAAAAACTGACAGGGAAATCCTTCTCAGGGCCTTAAAAAGCAATGAAAAGATTGCAGTAAGGGGGCAAGTGCTGAATGAAGAAAATGCAACTTTAAGAAATGGTAGACGCTCCTGACACCGTGCTGGCTCCGTCAGCCCCGCCTGGCACCACACTCGGGATGGAGCAGGCTGTGGGTCCAGAAAGCTGTCCCGGAGGAGGCCGAGCAACCCTATGCGTGGTAGCTGCGCCTCCATCACTGACAATCAACTCCAAGGCAGTGAGCATCTGAGACTTTGCCCTGAAGGCAGGAGCCCTTTTCAGACAGTTAAAGCATTGTAGGAAACAATTAAATCACATCAGCCTGGGGCAATAATCCTTTGCCTAACCTGGATTATCTGCTTTCAGATTTACAATAGTGCATCCTGGAGGGGGAGAAAGCCTATTTTAAAAACCAGAAGCAAGCACAGAGATTTGGAGAAGACAAGGAAGAGCCTCATTTCACTTTTGTCTCAAATTGTCTCGATAGGAACTCTGAAGGAGAGCGCCAACCAACACAGCCAAATTGCAAAGACTGAGAAAGGTGTTTTGGCATTGCTTTCTTTGGTTTTATTAGCTCCTGGCACTCAGGAAAGTCCCTGATGTATTTTTATCTGGATAGAAATTTAGGGAATAGTCAGTTCAGAGATAAATTCCAGAGTTAAAACTTTAAAATACAAAAGTATATAGTGTTCAAAAAAAAAAAAGAATGAAAAAAGATTGTAAGATATACAAAGAACAGAAAATGATGGACCATCAAAAGAAACAAGATAAAAATCTAGAAACCATCAACAAAGAATACCAGACTTTGGACTTATCAGACAAAATTTCTAAAAAAAAAGATCCTAAAAATGTTAAAGGAGATAAAGGAAAACACACAGAAGGAACTGGATAGAGCAGGAAAACAATCAATGAACAATATGAAAATTGCAGTAAAGAGATAGAAAATTTTAAAAGGAACAAAACAAAAATGCTGGAATTGAATATCATAATAACTGAAAGGATGCTTTTTTAGAGGATTCTTTAAAAAACAGATTGGAGTAGGCAGACAAAATAAATAAATGAGAGGATTCCATGTACAACTGTATGCCAAACAAATTAGATAATCTAGGTGACATGGACAAATTCCTAGAAACACACAAACTACTTATACTGACTCAGTTTACTCAAAGAATGCACATGCTTAATCATCAATAGGTCAAAGAAGAAATCACAAGAAGTATTAGGAAATGCCTTGAGATGAGTTACAACAAAAGCACAATAGGCCAAAACTTATGGGGATGCAGCAAAGGCGTTGCTGAGAGGAAATTTGTAGATTTAAATGCTTATTAAGAAAGAAGAGAGATCTCAAATCAGAGCCTATCCTCACAGCTGGAGAATCTAGCAAAAGAAAAGCAAACTAAACCCAAATTGAGCAGAAAGGAGAAAATAACAAAAATTACAGGGAAGAATAAATGTAATACAGAATAGAAAAACATTAGAATCAACAAAACTAAAAGTTCTATGAAAAGACCCATAAAGTTAACAAACCTTTATGCAAAAACAGAGAAAGGACACAAACAACTAAAATCAGAAATGAAAGGGTTATAATATTGACCCCACAGAAATAAATGAGAGGATTCCATGTACAACTGTATGCCAAACAAATTAGATAATCTAGGTGACATAGACAATTCCTAGAAACACACAAACTACTTATACTGACTCAAGAAAGAAATTGAAGATCTCAACGTATTACAAGTAAAGAGCTTGAATCAGTAATCAAAAACCCATCAAAAAGAAAAGTCAGGACCAGATGGCTCATTGGTGAATTCTTAACGTTCTAAAAAGAATTAACATCAATCCTGCTCAAATTCTTCCAAAATATTAAAGAGGAGGGAACATTTGCTAACTCATTCTTTGAAGCCAACGTCACTCTCATAACAAAACCAGAATCAAAATATCATAAGAAAAGAAAATCACAGACCAATATCCCTTATGAATATGATGTAAAAATCCTCAACAAAATAATACCATATTCAATCCAACAGCACGTTAAAAAAATTAAACACCATGATCAAATATGATTTATTTATCTCAAATACACAAGGCTGGTTCAACATAAGAAAATCAATTATTATAATACACTACATTAGTAGGATGAAAGAAAAAAATCTCAGTTGACACAGAAAAGGGCACTTGACAAAAATTAACACTGCTTCTTGAGAAAAATAATTCAAAAAGTAGGAACAGAAGGAATCTTCCTCAGTATAATAAAGGGCATATATGAAAATCCCATAGCTAACATCTTACTAAGTAGAGAAAGACTGAAAGCTTTTACTCAAAGATCAGGAATAAGACAAGGATGTCCACTGTCACCACTGTTATTTAACATTGTACTGGAAGTTCTAGCTAAAGCAATTAGGCAAGAAAAAGAATAAAACAATCAAATTTGAAAGGAAGAAGTGAAACTTTCCCTATTTGCAGATGACATGATTATATGAATAGAAAATCCTGAAGAATCTGCAATAAAGCTATTTGAGCCAACATACAAATTCAGTAAAGTGGCAGGATTCAAGACTAACATGCAAAAATCAGTAACATTTCAACACATGATTAACAAACAATTGAAGAGGAAATCAAGAAAACAATTCAATTTATAATAAACTAAATCCAGGATTAAATTTAACCATGGATGGAAAGAATTTATACATGGAAAACTACAGAACATTGATAAAAGAAATCAAAGAAGACTTAAATAAACGGAAGGGCTTTCTGTGCTGATGGATTGAAGATTAATACTGGGAAAATGTCAAGTCTACTTAAAGTGATTTACAGATTCATCACAATCACAGTCAAAATTCCAACAGCCTTCTTTGCAGAAATGAAAAGCCAATCACCTAATTTATATGGAAGGATAAGAAGCCATGAATAACCAAAATCATCTTGAAAAAGAAAGAAATTGGAGGATTTACCCTTTCTGAATTTAAAATTTAATGAAAAGTTACTATAACCAAAGTGGCATGGTACTGGTACAAGGACAAACATATAGACCAATGGAATGAAACTGAGAGTTCAGAAATTAAACCTCAGATCTATGACCAACTGGTTTTTTACAATTGGTAAAAGGGTGCCAAATCCATACTCAATTTCCATATCAATGGGGAAACGATGTTAGGAAAACAGGATATCCAATGGATCAAATACCTACAAATAAGAACCAACACTATAAAACTCCTAGAAGAAAACATGGGGAAGCATCTTCATACCTTAAGACTTTACATCAAAAGCATGAGTAACAAAAGAAAAATTGGATAAATGACACTTCATCAAAATTAAAAACTTTTGTGCAACAAAGGAATTCATGGAAATCACATGTCCAATAAGGGTTAACATCCAAAATATATAAAGAAAGTACAACTCAACAACAAAAGTACAAACAATCCAATTTAAAATTAGGCATGAAAAGATGTTCCACATCATCAGCCACCAGGGAAGTGCAAATCAAAACCACAATGAGCTATCATCCCATTCACAGTAGGATGTCTACTATTTAAAAAATGGAGAGTAACAAGTGTTGGAGAGGATGTGAGGAAACAGGAACACTCACTCGGTGGTGGGGATGTAAAATGGTGTAGCTACCATGTAAAAGAGTTCAGGAATTTCTCAGAACATTAAGAATAGAATAACAATACATCCCAGCAATCACAATTCCAGATAAATAATCAGAAGAATAGAAAGCAGGAACTTAAACAGATATTTGCACACCAATGTTCATAGTGTCATTATTCACAATTGCCAAAAAGAAAGGGAAGCAACCCAAGTGAACATCAACTGATGAATGGGTCAAGAAAATGTGGTATATATATGCATGTATATATATATATATACACAATGGAATATTATTCAGCCGTAAAAAGGAACGATGTCCTGATGCAAGTGACACATGAAGGACCTTTGTGGACATTATCCTGAGTGAAATAAACCAGAGGCAAAAGGACGAATATTGTATTATCTCACTGATATGAACTAATTATAATAAACAAACTCAGAATCTAGACTGTAGATTACCAGGGTAAAGACTGGGGTTAGAGAATGGGGAGTGGATGCTTAATTTGTACAGAATTCCCATTGAGGCTGATGGTAAGGACGTGGAAATGGACAGTGCTGACGGTAGCTCATCACTTCGAGTGTAGTTGATGACACTGAATTATATAAGTGAATGTGATTAAAATAATATCGACAGAAGAAATATTAAAATAACATTAATGGAAGAAAATCTTAGCTTTTAAATATGTTACCAGAATGAAGTTCAAAAACAATAGCCATATAGGGCTGTAAAACACAAGTGATTATTAATGTAAACTATGGGCTATAGTTAATAGTGTAACTATATCAGTGTTTCTTTTATTATAACAAAGGTACCATGCTAATGCAAATTGTTAATAACAGAAAAAACTATGTGCGTGTGTGGGGTGGGTGGGTATATGAGTACTCTATATTTCCTGCATGATATTTCTGCAAATCTACAACTTATCTAATAAAAAACTAAATAATAAACTACTAATTTAAGATGCTAATAATAGAGGAAACTGGGTGACGGGTATATGGGAACTCTCTGTACTAGCTTTTCAATTTTGTTATAAATCTAAAACTTCTAAAAATAATGTTTCTTTAAAAAAATGGCCATGCTAATTCTTAAAACTAAGAATAATGGGTGCATGCTAATCCTACCAGATATTATAATATATTATAAAGCTATTATTGCTAGTCGCTACTGGGCCATGAATATGCAGACAGATCAATAATTTACTGAGGTGTACAGCTAGGCACATATGCAGAGAGGAAGTTGGTAACGTGATAAACCAGATGTAAAATATATTAGTTTTCAATAAATGATGCTGCCACAACTAGATATTCATTTAGAAAGAGAATCTCTCAATTGATTCAAGCATGAGTTCCTAAAGGAGTAAAATATTCCTTAAAAAACTCTGGGAGGTCATGCAAGGATGGTTCAGTGGTAGACTGCTTGCCTGCCATGTGGGAGACCTGAGTTCAATTCCTGGCCCATGCACCAACAAAACAAACAAGCAAATAATAATAATAATAATAATAATAATAAAAAAGCACGCCAAAAAACTCTGGGAGTATTCTTTTATAATTTCAAAATGGGGATTTGCTCTATAATTATGACATAATCCCCCAAAACTATAAAAGAAAATACTTAAAAATTTATTTATATGAAAATTAACATCTTTATATGTGGCAGAAATCTAATAAGCAAAGTTAAAAGTCAAAAACCACACTAGAAGAAATTTTGCATATGATCACACAAAAATGGGGTAATTTCTCCAATATATTAGGAACACACAAATCAATAATAAAATGATAAGCAATGCAAATAATATTAAATAAGTTATATGATCAAGCAATTCCCAGAAAAAGAAATAAAAAGAAATACTATGTTTCTTAAACATAATAAAAAATAATTGAGCCTATTTATTTAATAGGAGAAACTCAAAACTACTCTGAACTACTATTTGTATCCTATCAGATTGGCAGAAAACAATAAATGAAAAAAATACTTTCTTGGTGAGTCTGTGGAGAAACAAACAACCATACATTATTGGTAGTAATGTAAATTGGTGAAATTACCATGGCAGAAAATTTGGCAGTATCTTCAAGTTTAAAACTATTTACCCTCTGAACCAGCAATTGCACATAAAGAAATATATCCTATCTATATATTATCACTTGTGAGAAATGATGTATGCACAAGTGTGTTCACTCCAGCATTGTTTGCAAGAGCCAAAATCGGGAGCTTCCACATATCCATGGATTATTATTCCAGTTTAAAAAGAATGAAGAAACTCATTTCATAGGGGAATAGAATAATCTCCAAATATATTACTGTGGATAAGCAAGGAGCCAAACAATGTGGCATTGCTCTTACTTTGTTAAAAGAGTTGGAAAAGTAAGTTTGCATGGGCTTCTTTGTGCATGAAATATCCCTGAAAGAACACTGGAGAAAGAGGTCACTGTTGGCTGAAGGAATTGGAGTAGCAGGGGAAATTTCACTGCGTATCCTTTGTAGCTTTTGAATTTGGAAACAAGTGAGTGCATAAAATTATCAAATACATGGGCAGTGCGATGGTGGCTCAGTGACAGAATTCTCACCTGCCATGCCAGAGACCTGGGCTCGATTCCCTGCCTATGTAAAAAAATATATATTTATTAATATAATAACATTACTGGAAGACCTGCAAGAAGCAGAGCCTCGGGTACCAGGCACTCAGCACCTTAAGATGTGCATGCCACATCTTGCTATTTGTATGATGCATTGAGAACAGACTTGAAAATATGTCCCCAATTTGGACAAACAAGCGTCCTTGGGAGTTATTGGCAAACAAACCATTATCCAAAAGAAAAGATGAATAACAATCTGTATTTATGCATTCAACTATTATTTTTGGAATATTTACTATGTGCCAGTAACTACCTTAAGAGTTTGAGATACCCCCAACAGCAGCAATAACGAAAATCCTTGCCTTTTTGGGGATTGCATTTTAGTGAGCAAAGAAAGACAATATACAAAAACATAACAAGTGAAGACATTTTATAGCATGCATATATTCTATATATGCGAGAAGTGTTACCAATGGAAAAAATACAACTGTGTAAGTAAAGGGGCTTGGAGTGGGGAGCCAGCTGGCACAAATTAATTTTAAATAAAACAATTAGGACATGCATCATTGAGCAAGTGACATTTAAGCAAAGACTTGAAGGAGGTGACAGAGTTAGTCATGAAGATACCTTGAGGACAAGTGTCTCAGATAGAGAGAACAGCCAGTACAAAGGACCCAAAGCGGTGAGGGATTTTGTGCAATCACACACGTGTGTGTTTGGTGTGTTTGGAAAGCAGTGAGAATAGGGATGTGACTGCAGTAGCGTAAATGAGGGCAGAAGAGTACGAGATATCCCCGCCCTCCAGAGAGACTCATTCACCTAATTTTAATCAACTCTCTCACATACATATCATACATTAAAACCAATCAGCCCCCAAAGAAACACATTAAAAGTTCATGTGTGTACGATCTTGTCAGGAAAATATTTATGCATACGCTAGCATTTATTTTCATCTTATATTTCATATATGTAATCATACATACGGTGCTTTATAATATGAAAGGGAATATACTCACATACCATTTAGTGCATGGCTTCTCTCATCTGATTACATAGCTTGGAGGATTTTGCATGTCAGAATCTGCAGACTTTATGCTTTTTATAAGCTGCATAGTACTCCATCACATGACTGTAAAATCAGTAATTTATTAACCAATCCCTTAATTGTAGAAATTTAGTTATTTCTAGTTTTTTGTTGTCATTTTGTTTTGTTGCTATCACAAACAATGCTGCAATGAACATTCATGTAATACCTGTTTTGACAAACAATGGAATAATTTCCATTGAACAAATTCTAAGCAATGGCTTTAGATCAAGTATATTCTCACTAACAGAATATGAAAATTCCTGTTTCCCAACCATCTGTCAGCAATCGAGGTCATCAAACTTGCACATTTTCACCATCTATCATGGAAAAGCAGTGTCTCGTTCATCTCCTGGCTTACGTGCCTTTAATTACGAGCAACATACAGGATCTCTTTGTAGATTCATTGGTATCTCTCACTTTCCCATCACTGCCCTTTCCCCTTCCCTGCCCTTCCTCCTCCTCCACCTTCTTCTCTGTCTTTCTTCCTCTCCGCCTCCTCATTCTCCTTTTTCTTCTCCTCCTCCCTCTCTTTTCCTCTTTCCTCCCTTCTCTTTCCTTCTTACTCTGTAGGCTTCCCAGAAGGAGCTTAATTTTATACATTAAGGTTTTGATCTCAGCTAAAACTCTAGATATTTCCGAAGAAGTGAATAAGTTCAAATGTCTTCCTGAGAATACATTTTGATTTGGAGATAATTATAAGTACTGAGGACCTGAAGAAGGCAAGTAAAGAGGGAAAATACTTAGATAGCTATTAGAGTTACCAAAGGCACAGATTAACATACTTCCCAGCAATACCACCCTTAGTCCTAGGCACTGGGACTCCTGCCTTTGGTGACTATGGGACCCATACTTTACAAAGTTTTTTCTGGCTCTCATCCATTCATGATTCTCCTCACAGCACAATGAGTCCATAGGCCCAAGTACAAGCCCAGAGCTGTTCTCTAACTCAATCCAGCTCTCCAAGGCCCACCATAGTCCTGTTCAAATGTCTCTGAGACCTCCTCCAGGAGTCCATCCTCCTGAGGCCTCAACCAATACTATTCTCACCTTTAGTCTATAGGGAAGACAAAAGTGTGGTGGTTTGAGAGATCAGAATGTGAACAGAGCTTGGACAGTATGGCCTCAGATGTCTACACTCATGCATTCCTGAGGTCCCTCAGTGCAAGATGGAGCCATGATGAAGAAGAGAACAAGAGGTGGGCCACAGGGGCCAAGAACCTCTATTTGTGCTCTTATTCAATGACCTACAAATGTTAGGGGCAGGCCTGCTTTCCAGATGAAGAGAAGTTCCTAGCTCTCAAAGAAGCCATGTTAAAGAGGAAAGGGAAAAGGATCAAATATAATGAGATTCTTCCTTCTCCACTCTTTTAGGTGATTCAATCAATGCAGTTTCAGCGCCTTGTAAGTGTCAAGAGCTAAGTTAGATGACGGGAATATCCAAATGAATGAAACATGTCTTTCTTTCAAGGGGCCCCATTTTCCCTCCCCTTTAAAACCCTTCAATGGTCTCCATTGTCCTCTGAATAAAGTCCACACTTTCTCATGGTGGGTTGGTCAGTTCCCTGTGTTAACTTGGCTGGGTGATGGTGCCAAGTTGTCTGGTCAAGCAAGCACTGGCCTATGCGTGGCTGTGAGGACATTTCATGGACGTAAATTATGAGCACATGGCTGATTACATCTGCAACTGGCTAAGGGGAGTGTCTTCTGCAGTGAGTTATGCTTAATCTAATCACACAAAGGCTTTTAAGGGGAATTCAGAACCGAGACTATCTTTCCATTTCAGTCAGCCAGCCTCTCCTGGGGGGATTGTTGAGGACCTTCATTGGAGCTGCCAGCTTGCAGCCTGCCCTACAGACTTTGGACTCTTACATCCCCATGGTTGCAGGAGACACTTTTATAAGCTCATATTTACAGATATCTCCTGTTGGTTCTGTCTCTCTAGAGAAGGCTGACTAATACACATGGCATATAAGATTCTCCATAACAAGCCTCTGTCCGTTTGTAACCTAAAATTCCCCTCCCACTCGCACTCTGCTCCAGCTACACTGAAATAGTAACATTTCCTCAAATAATCCATGTTTTCCCATCCATTGGTCTGAATGTCCTCTCAAACACACACCTCCGTGCCCATTTCCCACCTCCAGTTGCCATCCAGGTCTCAGACTAAAGGTCATTCTTTTCAGAAAGCATTTCTGGCCCCCAGACCTACCCCTGTCCTCTCACAGTATCCCGTGCGTGTCCTGCCATCATTCAGATCCTGTGGCATGAATGCTCTCTATTGCATTGTCTCTACATGGAGTTACAGGATTTTTGAGTATGTGAACAAAGTCCTGTTAAGCTGGTACATTTCACATTTACGATGGAGTCTGGTAAATAGGAGACACTATGTAAATCTGATTCTTAGCCCTGTGTTTTAAGTGACTGGTGTGTATGGTTTAGCTACACGTTAGCTCTTCAGGAGAGAAGCAAGAGGAGTCGGGCTGTCCAGCCAGCAGGCGGTGCTGGTGAGCCAGGCAGCTGCAGCCATGGAGCCTTCCAAGGAATTATGATGTCACGAAGGCTTAGAGTCTCAGATCTTGGCTCTAGAAGAGAAGGAAACCGTTTGGCTCAGAAGTCTTTGGCTTCTGATAGGCATGGACCCACTGGGCCATTGAGGGAGGATCAGAGCTTCCAGGGACCATTAAAGAAGCTGAGTGAGAAGCTGAGTATGGGCATCGTGCCTTGAGGAAAAAAGAGATAAAGTAACCAGACCAGGTAACACGGACAAACCTTACCTCCTGGAGCCGGGCTCCATGGGATTTTTGTTCGTTCACTCATTATATTGAGACGTACAGTCACACAGTGTTGTTAGACACTGAGGACAGAACAGGAAGTGAGACAGTGAGGATACCACACAACCAAGACTATTGGAAAGTTAGACCTACAGGGAAACAATAATTAACTGCGATAAATTGTAGCAAGAAGTCCAGGAAGCTCCTTGAAGATATGTCAGGGAGACCTACTCTATGAGTTAGTGACGTTTTCCTCAAAGGGGCAATGTTTATGTTAAGACTTTAAGTTTGAAAAATATCCACCGCGGTGCAGGGATGGGGTGGGAGAAGTGTGTCCTAAGCTGGGAGAACTTCGTGTGTAAAGATTCAGAGGGGACTGTGGATTTAGCACACATCTGCTCAGAGCCCGTCTGACGAGGATGAAAGAGCAGTGGCTGCAGATGGGGCTGGTTTAGTGGGCAGAGGTCAAAGAGAGGGCAGCTTTGCGGAGGCTGTGAAGGTCTTAGATTCTGCTGAGTATTGATCCCCGCCGAAATGGAGGAGTAAATTGCCCGAAGCGGATGACTTGGCCTATGTCACAGGTGTGATGACATGGTCTGGCGGGCTGCCTGGGAGGAGGGTTGGAACTGGGAAGCATTTGCCCGTAAAGAGAAGTGTTCTAACAGGAGGCACGTGGTCCAGAGGCGGGTATGTTGGACGGGAGCCGAGCTTCCCCTAACTATTTCTGGGTTAAAGGAGGAGAACTGTCAGGAGGCTTGCGTTGGGGAAGCCAACGAAAGGGGCACAGAGGCGCTCGGCAGAAGGCCACGATGGAGACGTGAGCCTGAGTGCTGGCTTGGGAGGCAGAGGACCTGCCTTTGGGATGCAGCGGCTGCTGAGGGGCGTTGTGCCATAGCAGCTGTGAAATACTGGGGCTGGGCAGCCTGATTCCTAGCCTGCTGCCGCCTTGGACACAGTGCCACCTCTGCATTTGGGACCCACTTCTAAGATCTGACACAGGCCACACGCTTGCAGGGGGCATCTGTGTTACCAACCAGGTGGGCCCTGGACGGGGGCTCTGAGTGCCCTGTGATGCCTCCACGCTGGCGGCTGGCATGACAATTGTTCCTGTCAGAATAGCCCAGCTTCAAAATAAGGTGTTCAAATGGAGTTGAGAGGCTACTCTACTCTTAAACAGGCTTCAGCTAGATATTGCTATTTACAGTAGTTTGCCAAACCCCAACCAAAGCCATTCTTGTCAACCCTAAAGAACACGTAGGGATCTATCTGAGATTCTACAAAGGTTCCATGCACGAGGGCAACTTTGCAAAAACCTACAACCTCCAGATGGGTCCCTGGACCAGATAAGTCCTGACCCAAAGGGCCCAACTTCTCTAGGACATCAGGTAGTTCCCCCTATTCCATATTACTGACAGCCCTTTCCAACATGAAAAAGTTAGAATGGGCATAGCCCAAATACCCCTAAAGAGTGGGAGAAAGATCAAAGGAGAAGGTGGAGTTATAACAGAGAAGGTAGGGTTTAACAAATGAGTATGACGCTAAATCGTCGCATCGATATTTCTTTTAGTCTCTGGTATCTTGGAACAGCTAGAAGGAAACACCTAATATTGTGGAACTGTAACCCATACCACCCTCTGAAATCTATTCTATGACTACTTATTACAACATACTTTGAAAATTATTTTTTGTGTGTGTGTTTGCTACATTTCACAATAAAATAAGTAAATAAAATGCCCAGCTTAAAATTGTGGGGATGGATCACAGAAAGCTTCCAAGTGGCAAGCAGACTTTGATTCTCAGTTCAGGCTACTGACCTTTAGGGGAGAGAAAGGTAAGATAGATATGGAGAAGGAAAGGGACAGAGTGACAGATGGTGATGTGGAGACACAGAGAGGCAGAGAAAAGAAACAGTAAAGAAATCAGAAACAGAGATAGAAAAGCAAAAGAAAATGAAAGAAAAGGACAGGGCTTCCTCTTCCCCCTCCCCCTTTGGTGGGACCCTTGAGGGATGGATGCAGAGAAGAAGGACACAGAGACTGGGGCCTGGCTCCCTGCACACACTTGCACCCAAACACACCCTCCCACCACTTCACGGGGGCCCAGGCACACCTGCACACTCTGTCAGACGACGTGAACAGAGGAGGCAAAGAGCAAGGCCTTGCGGCCCCTTCGGTGGAGTGTCTCCATGCAGGCGTGTCTCTCTCTCATCTCCGCGTGTCTCTATCTCATCACCGTGTGTCTCCATCTCATCACCGTGTGTCTCTATCTCATCGCCACGTCTCTATCTCATCGCCACGTGTCTCCATCTCATCACCGCCACCTGACTGTCTCTCTGGGTCTCTCCGCCTTTCTCTGCCTCTCTTTTCTCTCCCCTCCCAGGCAAGCCACAGCCCAGGCAGAGCATGTCTCTGCCACCTCGGCCTCTTGGTACGTCGACCTGGGGGGAAGAAGTGACTGACTTGCCACCCATCCCCACCCCTACAAGTCCTGGTACAGAGTCTTTCTCTTACGCAAAAGCAGCAGCCTCGCCCTGAACGGGAGAATAATCAAGGCGTAACTGGGAGATACAGAGTGGCAGGAAAATGAAAGACCACCTCGTATCCCAAGGAGCCACCTTCTTCCCCCTGGCGCCCCTGACCCAGTTCAGGCTGGGACCCCACAGCCAGGGTGTGAGGAGCAGGGGGGCTAGACGGGGCAGCAGGCACCTGGCGAGGGGGGCCTTGTTCTCCCAGCTCTTTTTACCCCTTGTGTGCTAGATGAGAAGATTCAAAGCATCGTGAGTGCTAAGACCGGAGTAACCATTGGCCTCTCCCAGACAGTGACAGGCTCTGCAGACACACACACTGGAGGGCGGGGGGCTCCTTCCCACAGAGAACCCCCAAAATGAGGTGCTGGGGTTGCAGAAAGTAGAAGTGGAGAGAGGCTGTGCTTGGGCTGGGCCACAGTGTGTCAGTTTGAAAGTGACTGCTCAGCGGGTAGAGCTGTCAGCCCCCGCTGACTCACCGAGCCCCGATTTAGTCCAGGAGAGCTGGGAGGAGGGGAGCCCAGCTCAGTGCAGCTAAAAGCGTGACAGCCTTGGCCCTGTGCCTCCTGCACACTCAGGGGTGATGTGGACACCAAAGTAGGTCATCTGACCTCACAGTCAGAGAAGCTGCCCTGAGCATCTAAGGGAGGGGGAGGCGGCTCTCTGTGTCCCACGGGGGACTGTCGGGAAGCCGCTGGTATAGGAGGGAGATTTCAGTTCCTGTGCCCAGGCCCTCCAGCCCCACCCCGGCCCACCTGCAGGACACAGAGGAGAACAGAACCAAAAGATGAGGGCTATGGCTCCATAAGCACCTAATGAGAGGGTGTGTGGGGCAGGACAGGGAGGGAGTGGCCTGCTGGGAGTGCAGGGATGGAGGAGGACGTGGAAGGATTTGCTGGGAGGGCAGACGGAGGGCGGGAACGAGGCGCTTCATGTGAGCTGCTCACATGGGCTCCACTTCCAAAACTTAACCAACATGGGGCCCAGCTAAACAGCTGCTGCCACTGACCTCAAGTTCTTCCTTCCTTGTGCTTGTGCTTCGGCGTGCACACACACACACACACACACACACACACACACACATGAGCCTGTGTGCTTAGTGGAAAGCCCACAGAAATAACTGGTTCAGTTCAAAGAACCAGTTTGGTCCAGAGGCTTTTTCAGAACTCCTGGAGGCTGGAGGGTGGTGGCGCCTCACCTCAGCAGCTGTCACTCCAACGCCCACAAGTCCTTCTCCACCCAGATGACAGGGCTCTGACCCACACATGGGTGTGTCCTTGTGGGCTAAGCCTCCAGCTGGGGGTACAGAATAAGAATCCATAGTGGTGAAGAGAGTTGCAGAACCAGGCCTGGAGCTCAGGTCTTGTGATGCTGATAGCAATGTCCTCTCCACTTCACCCAGTGCCAGCTGACTTCCTCGGGCTGAGGCGGTGCACTCACACAGGTGTGGCAGTGTAGGCGAGCACATGCCCCGGGGCGGGATGGGCTGGAACCCCACTTAGGAACAACTGAGCTAGCCCTCTAAACTTCAGTTGTCCTCACACGTAAAATGGGGTCAAAATGCCAACTCTTAGGCTGATAATGACTATCACATGAAAGAATGTTATGGACTTAGAATCCAGTTTTTAAGGATCATCCTGTTTCCATTAGCTGAGAGAGCACAGGACAATTTCTTACGTGTCCTGGTCTTTCAGTTTCTTGACGTGAACGTCTTCCTTGTGGGGTCAAATGAATGCCACACGAGAAAGTGCAGAGTTAAGGGCCTGACTCTGCCTTGTACGGGGTCTTGTCCTGCTGACCCAGCACTGGCTTCAGTCATCACCTGCAGATATGTTTGGGGGTCAGGGGAGGGGGTAATGGAAGCAGGCAGCCGTCTTTCCTTCTGATGAGAATGCTCTCCTCTTGTTTCAAGGACCCCCCAATCTCAGGAAGATGTGTGACCAGCCGAAGTGCAACCCATGCTGCCCAACGCCACCCCAATGCTGTGTTCAGTCGAAGTGCTGCTGCTTGGAGGCCAAGCCTGAGTGCATTTGCCTTGACAGGGAGCCTACACCCAAGTCATCTGAAATTCAGGAAAAGAGCTCTGAAACTCAGACCCAAGCCCAAAATCTACAAAGTGGGCCCAAGCCAGGGCAGAAGAAACCAAGCAAATAGTTTGTCTCTGGGGCCATGCCTGCCACTTTGTCAGGGGCTGGGGGGATAACCGAAGGCCAAGCTAGACCCACATTTAGAAAAGCTATTGTTTCATCAACCACCCTCCCAACCATTGGCCCCTATTTCCCTTTATAGCCCCCATTCTAGGAGGCTCCCAAGTGAAAATGGAAGGTAGAAGAAGCTGGAATCATCTTTCCTAGTGGCCCTGATGTTTAGATAGCACAAAAAATAAAACAGCAATAAAAAGAAAATTGCCTTTCTTTGTTCCTAATCTACTTATGAAATCATTTTTGATCTGCAAGGTCAAAAGCCCAAGAAAACATTCTGGGCATATCCTCTGCTGAGCAAGATTTAGTGTGACAGACTTACCCTGGTTTTAAAATGAAAGTCCTTGCATCCCAAGAGCCCCTTCAGTCCAAGGCGAATAGGGATGATTGGTCAACCTAAGTGCAATGACCCCAACGCCCCTTGTCTCTGGGGCCTTGATCAAGAACATGCCCTTGGGAGTGATTTTCCTTCTCCATCCCATAGATTTTAGGTGGAAGGTAGAGTAACCAGGACTTGGCTGGAGGCTTTAGGCTGGTGATAGGCAGTGAAAACCAGAGGCATCAGCATTGGCTCTGGAGTCAGAGAACAGTCATTGTAGAGCAAGCTGTGTAGGAGGCTCTGTTTCCTTATCTGTAAAGTGAGGATAATAGTGCTTACCTAAGAGGCAAGGGTAAGGTTATTATGAGAGTTAAATGGGGTAATTCATTTAAAGGGTTTAGATTGGGTCTGACACACAGTGGGTATTCAATTCCTGGTTCTCCTTAGACTTCCCTGCATGGCCACCAGGACCTTCTATCTCTCCAAAGAAGACCAGCTCCAGTGATTTCCCCCAAACACACCCTTGTTAGTCTACAGGTGCCAGTGGAGGTAGAGAAAGCTTCACTCCCCACACTTGTCCACTTCAATCTTGATGCTTTCTTGGTGTATAATTGACATATCACCTTGAAAATTTGCCTAATGCCCCTTTTATCCCTTTTCTTGTCTGTCTCCACCCACCAATCCCCAGAAAAGTACTGATCTACCTTCTGTCTCTATGTATTAGTTTGCATTTTCAATAATTTTATATAAATGGAATCATGTAGTATATATTTTTATATCTGGCTTCTGTCACTCAGCTACGACTTTGAGATTTAACCATGTATGTATCAAAAGTTCATTCCTTTGTATTGCTGAACAGTAAACATTCCACTGTACAAATAGACTGCAATTTTTTTATCCATTGATCTCTTAATAGACACATGGGTCGTGTCTATCGTGGGTTTTTGCCTGTTGCACAAAAGGTGCTATGAATATTCAGGTACAAGTCTTTGCATGGACTCATGCTTTCATTTCTGTTGTGAAATGATTGTGTCATATAGTAGGTGTATATTGTAATTTTTAGGAAACTACCCAAGTGCTTTCCAAAATGTTTATTCTACTTTACATTTCCACCAGAAGTGGATGTGTTTCAGTTGCGAGCCAATATTTTGTATACTCAATTTTTTGTTTTTGTTTTTATTTTTAGACATTCTGATCTGGCTTTTTAGTTCACTGTAGCTTGATTTGCATTTCCTTGATGATGAAGATTAAGTACCTTTCCTCTTGCTTATAAGTCTCCACGAATCTTTTTTGGTGGATTAACTGCTCAAATCTTCTTTACCAGTGAAGTCACCCGTTGCTTGGAGCTTCTTTGGGGGAAGATTTTCAATTGAAAATACAGTTTCTTTAATTGGGATAGAGTTTTTAGAGTATCTATTTTTTTGTGTGTAAGTTTGCTGTTCCAATCTTTTAAGGAATTCATTCATTTCATCTAAGTTTTAAAATTTATTGCCATAAAGTTGTTCATAATATGCCCTTATTATTTTTTAATATGTATGGAATTCATACTGTAGTTACTTCCTTCCTTCCTGATCTTTATAATTTACATTTTCTCTTTTTCCTGCTTAATCTGGCTAGAGTTTTATCAATTTTATTAATCTCAAAGAATCAGTTTTTTGTTGCCTTGGGTTTCTATGTTTTCAGCTATTTCATTGATTTCTATTCTGATTTTTATTATTTCCTTTCTTCTGCTTACTTTGGGTTTAATTGACCCGCTTCTTTCAAGGTGGAAAAATGTGGAAGCTGAGGTAATTAATATGAGATCTTTTCTTTTTCTAATTTGGGCATTCAATGCTACAAATTTCCCTCTATGTACTGTGTTAGCTACGTCCTCCACATTTTGTTATGCCGTGTTTTCATTTTCTAGATCAAAATACTTCCTAATTTCCCCTTCATTTTGTTCTTTGATCCATGTATAATTAGAAAAATTTTATTTTTCCAAACTTGGGGGTATTTTCAAGAGATCATTCTGTTATTGAGTTCTAAGCGTATTTACTGTGGTCAGTGCACACATTCCATATGACTTGAATCCTTCTAAATTTATTGAGATTTGTTTCAAGGCCCAGAATATGATTTAAACTGGAAACGTTCCACGTGCACATGAAAAGAAAGGGTGCTCTGATGTTGGGTGGAATGTCTTGTACATGCAAACTAGACCAATTTGTTTGACAGTGCCGCTCACGTCTCCTCTACTACCACTGACTCTCTGGACACCTGGTTAATCAAGTTTTGAAGAAGTGGCAGTGAAATCTCTGGCCATAACTTGAAATTCTTCTATTCACTCTTGCAGTTCTAACTGTTTGGATTCACGTATTTTGAAGCTCTGCTGTTAGGTGGATGAATATTTAGGATTCGTTCTGTCCTTTTTGTGAATTGACTCATCATTCTGAAATGACATTCTTTAGTCCCCATGATGGTCTTTACTCTAAAATCTTCTTGAAAGTCAATTTTAGCCACCTCAGTGTCCTTTTGATTGATATTAGGAAGGCATTTCCATTCACATCATTTACTTTTTTCTTTTTGTGTGGACAGACACCAGGAATCGAACCTGGGTCTCCAGCACGGCAGGCAAGAATTCTACCCCTGAGCCACCATCGTACCGTCCCCTCATCCTTTACTTTTAACTATTAAAGTGGTTTTTTTTGTAGGCAATATGTAGTTGTCTCTTTCTTTCTTTTTTTTTTTTAAATTCAAACTGATAATCTCTGCCTTTCAATTGAGGTATAATTTCAGTTACTTTAAAAGTGAATGTTGATATGGTTGAGTATAATCTACCATCTTGCAATTTTTTTTCTAGTTGTCTTGCCTATTTTCTGTTTTTGATTCTCTTTTGCCTTCTTTGAAATTGAGTTTTTTTTAATAACCCCATTTCATCTCCTTATTGGGCATATTCTTTAACTCCATTGTGTTGTTTTGGTGGTTACTTTAGGATTTATTGAGTAAATATTTACCTTACATCAGTCTATACTGTTTTTATACCACTTTGCTAGTAGTATAAGAACCTATTATAGTAAACTTCCATTCCTTCTGAACTTTATGCTACTGTTATGATTCATTTTTCTTCTACATGTTAAAACCTCACAACACATTGCTATAAATTTTGCTGTAAACAATCATTTATACTTCAATTGGCTTTAAATAATCAAGTCTCTTCGTTTTAACTCATGTAGCTCCTGTTTAGAGTGTTCTTCCTTCTTTTGTGTGGGTCTATAAGATCAGCTGTCTTAAGGTTCACCTCAGGTGGTTCTTGCCTCTCAAGAATCACTGCCCTTTCTATAAAACTCCTAGAAGAAAATGTAGAGAAGCATCATCAAGATTTTGTGTTAGGCAGTGGTTCCTTAGACTGTACACCCAAAGCACTAGCAATGAAAGAAAAAAAGATAAATTGGACCTCCTCAAAATTAAAAACCTTTGTGCATCAAAGGAATTTGTTACAAAAGTGAAAGACCACCTACTCAATGGGAGAAAACATTTGAAAGCCACATATCCTAAGAGGATTTAAAATTCAGAATATATAAAGAACTCTTACAACTCAACAGCTAAAAACAAATAACCCAAGTTAGAAATGGGTAAAAGGGGGGGGGTGCAAGGGTGATTCAGTGGTAGAATTCTCACCTGCCATTCGGGAGAACCTGGGTTCAATTCCCAGTCTATGCACTTCCCCCCAAAATAAACAGACAAAATCCAAACAAACAAACAAATTCAACAAATGGTGCTGCAATAATTGAATACTCACATGGAAAAGTAATGAAATGTGACCCTGCCACACAGCATACAAAAAAAAAAAATGGGCAAAAGACCTGAATAAACATTTCTCCAAAGAGGAAATACAAATGGCTCAAGAGCAAATGTAGGGCGGTGAGATCGTGGCTCAATGGCAGAGTTCTCTCCTGCCATGCTGGAGACCTGGGTTCAATTCCCGGTGCCTGCCCATGCCAAAAAATACAAAACAAAAACAAATGAAAAGGTGCTCAACATCACTAGTGATTAGGGAAATGCAAATCAAAACCACAATGAGATATCATTTCATACTTACTAAAATAGCCACTATCAAAAAATCAGACAGCTACAGGTGCTGGAGAGAATGTGGAAAAATAGGAATCCTCATTTTTTCTGACAGGAATGTAAAATGGTGTTAGCCACTGTGGAAAATAGTTTGGCAGTTCCTCAGGAAGCCAGGTATAAAATTACCATATGACCCAGCAATCCCGCTACTGGGTATATACCTAGAAGAACTGAAAGCGGGGACTTGAACAGACATTTACACACTGATGCACATAGCAACATTATTCACAATTGTCAAAAGATGGAAGCAACCCAAGAGTGCATCAATCGATGAATGGATATATAGATACACACACACACACACACACACACACACACACACACAATGGAATATCATTCAGCCATAAAGGAATGAAGCCCTGGAGCATGCGACAACAGGCACGAACATTGAGGACCTTATGCTGAGTGAAATAAAACAGACACAGAAGAACAAATACTGTATGATCTCACTGATATGAACTAATTACAATAAGCAATAGAGTTAGAATCTAGACTGTAGGTTCCCAGGAGGTAGACTGGGGTTAGAGAATGGGGAGTGGATGCTCGATTTGTACAGAATTCCTATTTCGGTTGATGGTAAGGATGGATGGTGGTGATGGCAGCACGTTACTGTGAGTGCAGGTGACAGTTCTGAACTATAGAAGTGGGTGTGGTTGAAAGGGGAACCTGTTTTCTCTCCTGTTTTTGTTACTAGAATAAAAACTAAAAGGTAAAACGTAGGACTGCACACCGAGTGAACCCTATTGGGGATGATGGTCATAGTTAACAGTGTAAGCGTAAGAGTATTCCGTCGTGAGCTATAACTAACACCCACTACAACGTGTTAATAAGATGGGATATGGAAAAGAGCCACCCATATTATGGAGGGTGCATAATAGTGTCAGTTGTGGTAAATATTCCACAGCAATGCAAGATGTCGGGGGCGGGATGGTGTGTGGGAATCTTGAATTTTATGCATGATTGTTTTGTGAATCCACAACTTCTCTAATCAAGAGTCACCGTCCTTCATTGCCTGGTATCTGTATCTTGAGAACCATTGTCCTGTGTGCTTTGCCCCTTATTTTTATAAAACTGTTTCAGGCAGAACGATCAATCTGGTCCCTTTGGCTTTGTGTTCACCAGAAGTGGTGGCTCGCTGTTTGACCCAGTCATTACTGAGCACCGAACAGTGCCAGGCCGCACGTGACACCAACCAGACGCAGCGATAAATCACGTCTGTCATGGGGCGCTTACAGTCTGGAGAGCAAGACAGACAAAAGGACGGTTTCAGCACAATGGTTTTCAGGTGGAAATAAGTGCTGTGAACGTGGCCAGCACTTTTTTTTTAAAGTTGCAACAACCTAACTTTCCTAGAAATACCTTCTTTCTCCAGGGATCTCCTTGGGCTCTTCCCCCACAGAATGAAAAGCAAAGCCATGTGCTGTTTGCTGAGGTTGCAGTGACAGGAATCAGGTCATGGGCTGTGGTCCAAGGCTGAAATGACTCAACAGGCTAATAATAAGGCTGGAAGCTTAAAAAATTTGTGGTGAGGAAATCTCTTGGGGCCTTCACCAAAGGCTAATGAAAACCCTGGGGTGGAGGGTATGGATGTTTGGAATGGATGACAGCTCCCTGGGATCCAGAGCCTTGAGGCTGCAGACCTGCTCCAGAACCTGGAGACGTGGCCCCGAGGTTACGACAGGGGCCAGGGGTCCCTTCCGCTCTGAGAAGCTGGATATATGAGAGGTCGGGGGCAGTGAGAGAGGGAAGGCCAAAGGAACATTTTGTATTAAGAATACTTTCAATGACAGAAACCCCAAGTTAGGAAGCTGAAATATTGGAGAGACTTAAATGTGTCTTTAAAACTCTAATATAGCTAGTTTCTCCCCCAACACTAGAATAACTGCCAGTTAGTTGGTTAAATACCGAATGGATAGTTAGGTTGCATTTAAGAGTCATGGATTAAAAAAAAAAAGCCTGCATTTTTAAACAAAGGAATCATGCTCACACAACAGAACAGCTCAAGAGGCCCAGGAGCTGAGAAGGGCTGGGCCTCTTAGGTTCATCTCACACTCTCCCATCAGCCTTCTGCACGGATCAGGGAGCCACTCCCCTCCTCCAGTATGTAGGTCAAATACAGAGCAAGTTCCCCGAGCCTCAGACAGATGGGAACGTTCTCCGCCCCTGTGTAACATCACACTGCAGCTTCCCTGGTTCTAGCTCTCCTCCTCTTCCACCTCTGTGCTCCTGGAGGTGGGCACAGAGTCTGCCAGCAATCTCGGCGCTGCTTGGTTCTAAGGGGTGTCAGGGTTGGCGGAGGTGGCAGTGCTGTCTTTCCTGACCTCATGCCCTTATGTAGATTCCACACTTTGTTTGGCCTCAAGGCTGGTAAATAGTGTCTGCTGCTTGGAGTTCCAGGGGGAGAAGGTAGTTGTAATTGCTAATACTGCCAGGGCTGGTGGAGGGAGTGGAGGAGTGAAACTCCAAGCATAGAAAACCACCAGCCAAGTGCCAGGGCAGATACAGGAGAGAAAACAGGGTCTGACCACTGCCCACAGAAGCTTGGGGCCATTAATGGGGAGGAAGAGACATTACAGTCAGATGATCACTGCTGCCAACAAATGGAGAGATTATTACATGGGGACAGAAGTTTAGAATATTGTGACCTCAGCCTTTTTCTCACGTGAAGCTTTCTCAGTGGCCATTCCCAGTCCAGCCTTAGTGAAGGCCTACAGCTGGATCCTGAGAGCAAAGAATTTAAAAGTTTTAAGTTTCTATCTGGGTTTTTGGGATTCATTGCAGAGTTCGGAAAATTCATGCTTCCCAATAAGCATACCGCAATAAATCTCAGGGATAAGAGGAGAAGGTGTGGGAGAGGAGGTCCAATGTTGCCTGTGAGATAAGCCAGAGTTGACCAAATTACCTCGAGCTGAACACATTCAGTTTTCTCTCCTCAGGAAGGGTGACTAACTACCAGAGGTTTATCACCTAAAGTTACAGCACCATATTTTTAACATGAGTAGACTCATTCCTTCAATAAGCAGTTAGGAATGTGGACATATTGGAGAGACCCTGCCAAGTACAGCTCTACGCTTTGTTCCAGCTCTCCTTCTAGTGAGAAAGGGGAAAAATCAAGTATACAAATCCATACATATCATAAGCTTAAACAGAAATGTGTGCCATAATGAAGTCACACAAGGAACTGGGGCAGACTAGGGTAGAGCAGGAAGTCTATCTTAGATAGGGTGACTAGAGGAGCCATCTCAGCAAAGTGACATTTCAGTAGAGGTCCTAAGAATGCAAAAAAGAAAGTCACAGGGATATTTGCAGAAAAACTACAGGAAGAGGGAATTGACTCTTCTCCAGGACAAACACCGAGGCTGGCTCCAAACGCTCCACAAGTAGGAGCTAAGAAGTGGCAAGATGGTGTTGAAATGAGCAGGGTCTACAGAGAAGCCAGAGTTTCAAGGGCTTTGGTCCCTCAGTGATACCTTCTAGGTGGAGAAATAGCAGAAAGCAATGAGCAGAGTTAAGAGGAAGCTGGACTAAGGAAATCAGCACTATCTCTTATCTCATTTACCTGTTTCTCTTTACAACAAAATGTTTTGGAAACATTCTCTATCCTCACTGTTTCCAAATCCTTTCTTCCTGTTCACTCTTGAACCCACTTCAATCAGGCTTTTGTCCTCACTGCTGCTTTCAGTGTATTTGTCAAAGTCACCAGCCATCTCCACGGTGCCCCATCCAATGGGCATTCTCAGTTCTCCTCTTTCCAGCAGCTCCCTCCATCCTTCACCCCTCCCCCATGACAGTGCGACTCCTCCTGCCTTACAGGATAGCACATTCTCCAGGTTTGAGTTCTACTTCACTGTCCACTCCTTCTCAGTTTTCTTGACTTGCCCCTTTTCATCTCCCCAGCCGCTTACCATTGCAGTGACTCAGGGGATAATCTTGTGCCTTTTCTCTTTTCTATCTGCGTTTATTCCCTTGATTCTTTCATCCCGGCTCATGACTTTAAATGCCACTGATGTGCTGATATAGCATGAATCTCTTTCTGAACTCAGGTCTAGTATATATAATTGCCTCCATGGCAACTGTACTTGGATATCTAATAGGCACCTCAAATTTAACACGTCCCAGAACTCACTGCTGACCTTTCCCACCAAACCAGCCCTCCTGGAGTCTTCTCCATCTTTGTTAATGGCGGCTCTTTCTTTACGGTCATTCACAC
>PVIY010023825.1:0-38866 GCA_004026745.1 Myrmecophaga tridactyla | reverse complement strand
ATATGCACCTTGGAAAGAAGCAAATGTTTCACATGAATTTTTATATCACATATTTTGGTAATAAACCAAATAAATTTAAAAAGTGGTGGTGGGGGGTGGTTTCCAGACAGAAGAAACAGCAAGTATACAGATAAAACTGTAGGTCACATATGTGGGCCTGCAAATGCTAAATATGACCAGAATATAATGTTCAAAGGACAGGTTGGGATAGATGAGGCAGAGAAAATATCAAGAACCAGATCATGAAAGACTTCATATATGAAACAAAGAGTGGAATTTACTCCAAAGGCTGTGGGGAACCACAGCTACCTCTCATGCAGAATTAACATTATTATGCCGCAGTCTTCTTAGAAAATAATCAAAATATGAGTGTTAATATTTAAGTAGGGGTGAGAGGATACCATTTCATCTATTCAACTTTATTCAACAACAATTTCTGAATGCCTTCTACAGACAAGAATGTTTCCATATTAGGGATTTGAAGTAAGTTCTGCTCTCAGACTGTTTCCAGGCTGGAAGGAAAGACATCCATGGAAACAAACTGCTACAACTCAGTTTACTAAGCTATAATAGGGAAACAGATTAATTCTATGAGCATAGTGAGTTGGAAGCACTTATTCAGGGGGATGAGGAGGGAAAGGGAGGTTAAGGACAGAGCTTAAAATGTAAGATTTGAATGGTGCAGTGAATGAAATATGACTCCAGTCTCTGCCCTTTTTTGGTGAGCTCTATTTTCTCTATATCTGACTGCTCTCTGCAACCCCCTCCATCACATCAGAGTAGTATTTCTGTCCCTGCATCCACTGCCTGTGAATACCAACATGAATCCCTCAGAGACTAAATTTAAGTGGAATGATATAATTATTTATAATATTGTATACCTGTAATCAACAGAATTGAGAATATTCTGACTTGGCCCAATGCAAGTCCCAGAAGTGAAATTTAACAATTTTCCCTGTTACTAATGGAACCCAAATTTAAAATAGCTCTCCAAACTTTGTTGGTCAATCTATCACACAGCTCAGCAAAAACTCAGGATGGTTATTTTGAATACTGCAGCTCTTCAGTTTCCACAGAAGGTTAAGATCTTTCAATGTTTGGCCATAATTAGAAGCCATGTAATGGTTTAACCCGTGATATTTGAATGTTTGGGAAAAATTGAAATCCACTGTGAAAACCTTTAAGAAGCAAAATCCAACATGAACAACTTCTGATAGCTTTGTTATTATATGGTTTACTATAGTCAGTTTAGCAAAAGCAACCACTGGCCATATCTCCAATTCATGGGCATAAGCAGGCCATAGAAAGCAGCACATTGTGGGTTTCCTACCAGTAACCCTCACCTGGGGATCCATATTTTCAAGTTTTATTTGTGATCACTTTGTGTTCACCTATACCAGAATGTGTACTTTTATTATGTTGACTTATTTTAAATTTAGCTACTATTCCAAAATCTGCAAGAACAAGTGTAAGCTAAAGGGTCAATATGTTGGGATTTTTTTATAGCACAAGAAGGAATTTTCAGCAGTTATTAAATTCCCAGCTAGATAGGTTAGGAAAGTAAATTCACCATGTTTGACATCAGGCAGGTGACCTTTCCTTGCTTTTGTAGTTCTCCCCTCATCTGTACATTTAAGCAGGCAAGACTATAGGCTAGATTCATAGAAAATTATTCCACTGATGACTGAAATCCCCTAAGCAACTCCTTTACCATTATATATTATGAGGACATTTATATCTATGTATTCATGTGCCACATTTAACGTGACCCCAAGTAGAGCTGAAAAAGGTTCCTAGAAATAGACCTGTAACGATCCATTCTAGTATGCTGCATATATATTTTTTATGATTCTTATACTCCAGATATTCTCAGGGAGTGAACACTACTGCAGTGGTTCTTGGCCAGTTAGCTAATCATAGCACTGTGCTCTTAACCACCCATATCATATACTTTCATCCAGGTTGAGGCCATTATCATGATACACTGAATGTAGGAAGTACTTAGTATGTGTCTGCTATTATTAACTTTACTTTTTGACTTGATACATATAAACAGATACAATGCATATACATAACATATAATATATATATTATATATTACTTTAAAAATCAATGAGAAAAAAATCTAGCCCAAAGGAGAAGGTGATGATTAAAATATTGCAAATATATTAAGAAATTAGAAAAAAGTAAAAGATATAATTTGTATTTCTTTGGTCTACTGTGTCCATTTATTTTGTTTTGGTGAATAGTTTTGACACATGATGAGACTGCAAAAACAGAAGGCAAGTGAAAGTGCTGGATCAGATCTTCCTCAAAGAAATGAAAGAATGCCATGCTGGATGTTAATTGTTCTAGGAAACAAACTGATGTAATGATAATAAAAGATAAAGCTGGCAGTTAATGAGTGATGGGAATCATTTATCATTTGAAAGATATACTCAATACTATACTTTGAACAATCATATCCTCATATATGTCTAGAAGCATTTATGCATGAGTTTAAATGATAATATGTAGACTCATCATTTGGATTTTTTTTCAAAAGGGTTTTGCCTATGATCTGAATTTAAAGAAACTTCTAATATATTACTATTTTCATTTGGAAAACTAATTTTTAGGTTAAAATTTAAATAGCATAATATTTGATTATAGTTGTATATTACATCAAAGTTAGTAAAAATTGGCCATATTTAATAATTGATGAGAAGTTCTTTAAAGCCCAATTAATCTTCTGTAATAAATAAAAATATTCATAACATGTAATAAGGATAGCATATTGATATATGAATTTACTCAATATTTCAATCTAATTAAAACTACTTCATTTGAATATTCACTGAAATCTTATATTCTGCTTGCTATAGCAGAATGTTATTTTCCAATTTTTTAAATTAGTATTTCTCCAGACACTTAAAAGATGCAACATGAACCAAAGTCATCTGGACGTATTACCACTGGAGTAACAGGGGTTCCCACAGAACTTGCAGGTATATTTTGTATTTGTGAACCAAGAGGATCAAGAGGAAAATACATTATTGAGGGTCAAAGGATTTTTGAAATGACTATGGCAAATTTCAGCTTCCACTTAGCCTGAGCTTATGAACCTAAAACAGTACCTTGTAAGGAGATTCCAGCCTAGAGTTAACTCAGAAATTGACTTTCTCATGAAATTTGGATCATTATTAGGACTTTATCTGTCTGTCTAACATTGGGGAACTCTGGAACCCACAGAGATATCCATAGGAATGCATTTGTATGTGTGCATTTGTAACCCAAAGGAGTACATTTAAAAAGAAACCTAGGAATTTTTGTCAAGTACCCTGGAGTCTTGGGTTGGATGCAGGGAAGAGTATATTACATCTCTGTACTCTAGGAGAAGGTTCTTTGTAAGAATGGAATGTGCAGGAATCTTCTGCCAGCAAGATAAGCCCTGGGAGCATTGCTAAGAGGGAAGTCCAGGAATTGTCCTTTATGTGAGCTACCAATAGGGTAGCAGGAAAGAATGTTAGGCTAACAAAACCTTTGCTGGGAGGTGGCTATTCCAGCATTATTCATCTTTAAGAGAAAAAAAAATCCAATCCCCAATGGGCACAACATTCAGGACAAATATGATGATTAAGGTTTTTAATATTCTCTATATTAAGGAGCGAGAACACATTTTGCCCATCACATCTGATGACAGGTTTAGAGGCCTAGAAACTTCAAACGGAGGTTTGAAGCTATTACTGAGGTCCTAAACATGCCAAATCTACCAGAAGCAAATAGTCTATGGGCTGGAGGCTAATCTTGTTTCAAACTTACAGTATATTTGGCATTTGTGATCTGATACCAACTTATTTGGATGGAAATGACTACATCCTTTCCCTGATTTATTGGGCAAGCTGTCCCTGATCTCAGTCTGGACAGAATACATTATTCTCTCCATACAACGATGGGCTCAGAGATGGACTGGTCACCTGGGCCAGGCCATTGAGACTCAAACAGTCAGACCAGGAGTTGTGCTGAAGCCATCTGCAGGCATACTGCTCTTCTCTGAGGAGACTGACTGTCAGGACAATATAAGCCTAAGGCAGTTGGTGGTCCTCTTGGCCTCCACTGAGAGAAAGCATGCCAACATGGTGGAGAGCAGAGTCTGGAAAAAGAAAAAGGGAGAAATGAAGCACAGTGTTCTGATAACTCTAGGGGAGACCCTCACGTCCTGTTAGGCCTGAAGCTTGGTGACCAAGGACATCTCGAATAACTGAGCCAGTACACTCCTATTTTGTTCTGACTGGTTGGCACTGGCTTGTGTATCATTTGAAATCCAAAGAATCCCCACTGAGTTACCTGTGTTTCCATTCACTTTAATTCTACAAACATTGATTGAGGACCTGCTGAGGAGCTGGCACTATAGGAGGTGTTGGGGCTGCAGGTGGAAATCTAACACAGTCCCTGACCTCTTGGGAATTCTGGGCTTGGCAGTAAAACTAAGATTTGGGGGAGCCCTACAGGTTAACAGGCTACATGCTGTTTTGAAACCACATATCATGGTGTCTGTACTGACCCGATGTCACTGGGCCAGAAAGGCAAGGAAAGGAAAGTACCCAACTGGCAAGCAAACTAAAAAACAACAACAAAATCAAACAAACAAACAAAACACATAAAATTGGCAATATATTTTTAAAAACTAGGAAACAAAGAATAAAATTATCTTTGAGAAGCAAAAAGCAGCAGAATATTCCTCAACTAAAAGCAGTATTCAAGAAAACAATAGTAAATAAATACTTTATTCAAAGCCTACTCTACTGAAAATAATGTGGAAAAATAAGCTCATGCTAAATTTAGTTGAATATATTGTAGTGTTAATTATGATGGTGATCAAACAAATGAATCCAGAGAGAGCATGAAACATGTATAAAAATTATTTGGAATTTAATTATTTATTTATTTATTTATTTATTTATTTATTTAATTTGCATATGGGCAGGAGGCACCAGGGATCGAACTCCAGACCTCCAGCACGGCAGGTCAGAGCTCTGCCTGCTGAGCCACGGCAGCCGCCCAATTTAGACTTTGTACTTTAAATAATGTTCTTTGATAACATTAATCAGTGTATGCTTTTTAATCTGAAAATACATGAGGGAAGAGAATATCTTTCCAAATAAGAAAATCATTCACTCCATGTTTCAGTTTGCTAAAACTAATAGTGTGAAATATACCTGAAATGGTTGGCTTTTTCAAAGGGGATTTATTAGATTAGAAATTTACAGTTCAAACTTTGGCTACCTGTGTGACATCTAAGACTCAGAGTTAGAGTTCTGCAACTTCAAAAGTCAACCTTGCTGTGTACAACAACTGTTAAACTGTAAAAGAGATCAGGCTTCAATTAGAGAAAGGAATGAAGATGACTGGTCAGGACTAAGGTAAATCAAATATAGGGGTAAGGAAGACACTGCCTGTACTTTAGAATTTTGCCTATTCTAAGAGACCTAAAGAAGAGAGATTTATTTTGTCCAAAACCTATATTTTTCTGTAACACACAATCCATATCAACCTGCCTGGATAGCTCATTTAAACAACCCAAACACACGGAGACCAAAATGGGAATGAGCACTTTCAATTCTGTATAGCTTAAGGTCATACTCAGATACATCACAGAGTACGTTGAGCAGTTACTTTAAAAAAATTTGCAAAGTCCCTTGAGGAACAGGTGAAAAAATATGGAACTATTAGGGTTTATCACCGAGGAAATCCCTGATACAACCTCAAATATTAGGGACTCCCACATCAATAGGCCAAGCCCTTGATCTTGATGCTTGTTCTTGTAAAGCCTATTTCTGTAGTGGAGAAGCTAAGCCTATTCATACTTACGACTAAGAATTACTTCCAGAAAACCTCTTTTGTTGCTCATATTAGGCCTCTCTCTCTAAGGCGTACTCTGTGAGTAAAATCACTACCTTCCATCCTACATGGGACATGACATCCAGGGGTGAAAGTCTCCCTGACAATGTGGGACTTAAGTCCCAGGGATGAGCCTGGCCCTGGCACCATGGAATTGGCAACACCTTCTTGACCAAAAGCAGGGAAAGACATGTAACAAAATAAGGTATTATGGCTAAGAGAGTTTAGACAGAGTCAAGAGGTTATACTGAAGGCTACTCCTATACAAACTTCAGCTAGATATTGCTAATTAATTACCAAGCTTTGCCAAATCCCAACCCAAACCATTCCTGTTAACCTTAAATAACACCTAGGGCTCTATCTGAGATTCTACTAAAGTTTCATATGCTAAGATTACTTTCCAGAAACCTACAACCTGAAGATGGGTTCCTAGGTCAGATAAGTACTAAAACCCAGATGGGTCAGCCTCTCCAAGAACATCAATGAATTCTACTCCCCTATCCCATATTATTGACACCCCTTTCTAACATGAAAAAGTTACACCTATAGATTGGGAGAAGGATCAAAGGAGGAAGAGGAATTATAACAAAGAAGATAGGATTTAACAAATAAGGATGACTGCTGAATCACTATATTGTTATTTCTTTTAGTCTCCAGTGTCTTGGATAGCTAGAAGGGAATACTTAAAACTGTGGAACAATAACCCATGCTGAACTCTGAAATCTGTTGCATAATCCCTTGTTACAAAGTACTCTGAAATTTATTGCTTTTTGTATATTTCACAATGAAATATGCTTAAAAAAATGTACAGTTCTAAGGTAATAAAAACATCGAAACTAAGGCAGCAACAAGAGGAACCTTCACTGAAGAAAGAAAGATGGCACCTGGGGTTCCTTTGTCACATGGTGTCACATGAGTCAGGGTTCTCTAGACAAGTAGAACCAATAGGAGATATCTGTAAATAGTATATTTATAAAAGTATCTCATGCAATCGTGGAGATGCAAGAGTTCAGAATCTGTACGGCAGGCCATGAAGCTGGGAATTCTGGTGAGGTTCCTCAATGAACTGTACAGAAGAGACTGGCTGGTTGCAAAAGTAGTGAAAATTCTCTCTTCTCCTTTAAAAGTCTTCAGCTGATTGGATTAAATCCAGCTGATGGCCTTCTGGTTTATTAACTAGCCACAGAATATCCTTGCAGTAACATTTAGGCCAGTGCTTGCCTGACCAGACAACTGGGTACCATCATCTGGCCAAGTTGACACCTGAACCTAATGATTACAGTCTATCTCATGTCAACTTGGTAGCTCTACATATCACCTTTTAGTTTGCTAAAGTTGCTGGAATGCAACATTACCAATATGGAATGGCTTTTTAAAGGGGACTTATTAAGTTACAAGTTCTAACTCCACAGACATGTCCAAACTAAGGCATCCAGGGAAAGATATCCTTGACTCAAGAGAGGCTGATGGAGTTTGGAACACATCTGTCAGTTGGGAAGGCAAGTGGATGGCATCTGCTGGTTCTTTAGCTTCTGGTTTCAAATAGCTCTTGCAGATCTTATGGGTCCTTCCAGCATTCTCTCTGCATCTCCAAATATCTGGGTCTGTGTTGGCTCTGGTTCCTGTATAGCTTCTGCCAGCTCTCTTAGCTCCTGGCATCTCCTGCACCTTCTGCATTTCCAAACATCTGTGTCTCTGTTGGCTCTGAAGCAACTGAGATTTCTCCAAAATGCCTCCCTTTTTAAAGGACTCCAGTAAACTAAATAAGACCCCTTTGAATGGACAGAATCACATCCCCATGTAATCAAAAGGTCATACCCATAATTGGGTGTGTCATATCTCCATGGAAGTAGTCTAATCAATAGGCCACACTCACAATTGAATGGGTCAATCTCAATGGGAAAATCTAATCAATGGTTCAACCCTAAACAGTAAGTCTGGTCCCACAATACTGGATCAGGATTAAAAGAAAATGCCTTTTCTAGGGTACATAACAGTTTCAAACTAGTACATATAGGAAAGCACATGCACTGACTGCTGGCCTTTCTCTTCTCAGTTGGTTTCAAAATGGCTCTCTCAACTCCTGTGGGTTCTTCTGGCTTTTCCTGAGGTATTTTCCTTTTGATCTCTCTCTCTCTCTCTCTCTCTCTCTCTCTCTCTCTCTCCAAAGCTCGCTTAAAGGATTCCAGTCATGAGCAGAGTCACCAAAAGGTCCCCCCCCAACAATGGGTCTGTCCCCAAAAGATAGGATTAAAAGAACATGGCCTCTTTGGGGTACATAACAGTTTCAAACCAGCATACTTAGTTCACACTTTGAGCCAGGTACTATGAGGGACATGGTGTTGAAATGCTTCAAGGCATTTGCTTTTAATAAATGAAGAGTTACATAGAGACAGTCTTCATAAAACCAGATGAAAACTTTAAGCTGAGTCAAAAAAAGAGATGTGATTGTGAAAACCTTGTGTCTGATGTTCCTTTTACCTAATTTATCAACAGATGAGTAAAACATATGGATTAAAAATAAATAAATAATAGGGGGAACAAATGTTAAAATAAATTTAGTAGATTGAAATGCTAGTGATCAATGAAAGGGAGGGGTAAGGGGGATGTATGTATGAATTTTTTTGTTTTTTTTTATTTTTTTCTGAATTGATGCAAATGTTCTAAGAAATGATCATGATGAATATACAACTATGTGATGATATTGTGAGTTATTGATTATCTAACAAGAATGGAATGATCATATGGTAAGAAGGTTTGTGTTTGTATGCAGTTATTTATCATAAATAAAAAAATTGAAAAAAGAGACATTTCCCACAGATCTTGTGTTGTATCAATCACTGTTTATAAACTAAAAAGTAACATATGATTACAAAAGTTTTCAAACTAGGTCATAATAAAAGATAAAATGAAAATTAGGATATAATATTTACATAAATAAATCTGAAAAGAATGCAAAGGTTGTCATGTAAAGCAATTCCTAAGTAAACCAAGAAGTAAAGTCCAGTTTCAGCCTGACTTTTCTGTCTCTCAGTTGTGTTACACCATACTTTAGGTGTTATATGTCCTATCCCATAAAATCAGAAAGATCTCCAAATTCTAAAAGTATTCCTCTCCTTTGGTTCAAGTAGTGACCATTCACAAGTTTTAAGTAGCTTAAAATGCTATTTTATGGAGGGGGTGTAATGGTAGGAAATCTTTAATCTATTTACAGTTTATTTAGTTTCACCATGCAGTGGGAAAATGACATGGTTGTATACAAGGGGAATTTAGGGGGTCAGTTTCCCCTAACAGTTAAAGGAACTAATCAATCTAAATGTAGACTATAACTAAGATAGATAAGAAATCTGCGCTCTGTACTCCTCTTTATTTCCATATGCTGGGGTTTATTTTCCTTTCTCCACCACTTCCTAAGAGGTTTACTTTACAGTTTCTTGTAAAGACCAACCTTACTTTGGCTGCCCTAAAAGGAAAGGGATTTCTCCTCTCCCCCTTCAAGTGCTCTTTCTGCCAGATGCAGTTATGAGAGCAGACAGCCCAGACCTGCACCCCACAAGGAGGACCAGATGGAAAGCAAAGAACCTTTGCTGAGGATTAGGGCAAATCTCTCCTGCCAGGTCCCAGGCTTTAACACACCTTATTAACTGTCACAAAAAACCCTCATAAAGTAATTCACAGCAAGGCATTAGTGATTAAGAACCAGTTTAATGTGCTATTGGCTCAAAAACAAGACTGTGATATGTTTTAAAAACATAACTACAAAGCAAAGGAGATGGAACATTATATTGAATTGCAAATACCTAAGTAGCTGGTCTAGTTTTTAGACCAAAAAGCCATTCCAGCACACCCAAATCAAATCTATCTCAAAACGATGATTTCATTTACCATAAAGGAAAGCTGGCTTTCACAATATGCTAAATGACCCTTAGCTAGACACCTTCCTTTTTTGAACCATCTGTTATTACACATAACAAGGTTCCTCACACCTAGTGGGTGCCAATAAATAGTTTTAAAGAGGTCTTAGAATTACTTGGAAGACCCTGAAAAGAACACAGCCTTGAAAGGATGATGATCCAGGGAAAGTTAATAGCTACCTACTGTTCAATATCTACTATATGCCAGATGCTACATCATATTTTTAATTAAGATAATACCTAGTATGTCATCTAAATAAATCGCAAAGGAAAAGTGTCTTCAAAGAGAAGTAAAATTGTCTTAATTATAAAAGTAGGGTCAGTGTGTGGCATATGATGTTTATTTGCTATGGGCATGTTCAGTACATTTACAAGTTTCCCAAGAGCCTGAACTAATTATCATACAGTCAGGCTGAAGTCAAGGCCGTTTTTCCTTCAAGAGGCTTGACCACTCTCATAGAGCATCCAGAATATGGGGATATTTACATCCAACACAATCTTGGCCATCTAAGTTTTTCCCCAAAATCAAAGGAATATCCACTGTCCCAACACAGGGTGATGCACTCTTTAAGCAAAAGTAAGGCAGAGCACAGATGTAAAAATAACAATGGTATAAACTAGAGTCAATTTCCAAATGCTGAGCAGCACAATAAAATCCTAAAAGTCATCCATACTGACAGGTAATTACAAAGCCATTCCCAGATTAATTTCAATTTAAAATATATTTTCTGTATCTTTAAATTCCCAGATGATGGGAGGTTTTTGCTCACAAAGGAAGTGCTTGATATATTAGCAACATTCTCTTTACTCTTAATTCTTTCAGCTACTCCTGACATAATGAACCCTTTGGAATATGACTTCTGTCCCTTTAAATTCCAGACCCTTCTAACTATAGATTGAGAAAAAAAAATCTTAGTACCAAGAAGAGCCAGATCTTTTACTGTTAAGGATGGTGAGGACTTGTCTAGGGTTACAGAGGCAGAAAATAAGAGCAGAAGGCAGATATACTGACTTCTTATGTGGGAGCTATTTTCATACATACCTACTTATGCCTCTGAGTCCAACAATTCTTGTCATAATCTGCTGCTGAAGGTTAATACCTTTGTCAGAAGACAATTTCCTTATATCAGTACTTTATCAGCTCAAATGTTTGCAGACAAGCAAAACAAGTCTCAAGTACTTTTGTATGTATTTCCATTTCTTCTTAGAAGTGATATGCAAAAAAAAGTCACCAAACCACCTAACAGAACTAATCATAGACTATGTCTGTAACAAGTGAAAAATTAATTTAGTATGTGGTACACTACTGAGTATTTATTACCATAATATACTAGTTCTCTCTTGCTCAAGGAATTTTTACAATACATCCAGCAGGTAGACAAGAAAGATTTCCCCCAAAACAACACACATTTGCAAAAAAATTACAACTAGACTTTTCACAGTGTCTTCTCTGGTCTGGGATAATCAACCTTGTGCAGAGACAACTTACTCTCTAACAAAGTTTGTGGGGCTCCTAACACGACACAGATCCTGTAAGTCTAGCAAACCTACCTACCCTTTTTTGTCTGTCTTCTGCTGAAGTGCAACTGCCCAGGCAGTGACAGCATTTCCCAGCAATCCCTGCATCTATCTGACTAGCTCTCACCAGTGCAATGTCAGCACAAGTGATGCGTGTCACCTACTAGCCAAAGTAGATGAGAAGAGCCTTTATCTTTCCCAACCTCCATCTTTTCTCCTTCTGCCTGAACAAAGAAGACTCTAAGATCTCTAGTAAATAGTAGACTCTCAATACAGAAAGAACCTGGGTTCCAGAAAAGGCTGGAAGCACTCACACTGAAAATCTATAAACTTCTATTGTATTAAGCCCCTGAACTGTTGGAGTTTATTTGTTATAGCTGTTAGCAAAACTCTCATTGACACATTCAACTTATGAGATATATCCATGGGCAAAGTGTTCTGGGCATCCATATAGTAGTAGCTGCCTTTTTTTTCAAATGTGGCAAAGACTACATCAGTTTAATTATTAATTTTCTCCTCTATCCAGCTACCAAAATCACAGACACTTGCTAGGCTAAACCAAGTTCAGCCAAAATTCTTACACTCTCATGGTCAAGATGAGCATTTAAAAGGACATTTTATTCTATCAAAATAACTTTTTATTCTACCATATTGCCACAGTACCTAATTTCTACTGTAAATTATGTGTCCCTAAGTCTCTGGAATCCAAGGGTATGTCCTTGGACTCTTTATTGTAAGATCTCACCAAAACAATCCATCTTCTCTGGTAGCAGGCTTTCTTTTCTTTTTTAGAGGAAAAAGAAAGCATCAACTGGCAATGATGCTAATGCAAGGAGACTACTGGAGACATTTTACAATCTGCAGAAAACAAAGTCCTAAAACATGTCCAGATTTCCAAGATTCTGACTAAATTAAAGTTGTGCCTCCTTTCTAATTAAAAAATATACATATACAAGGTGTCAGTAAATCTTCATTCAAATGATGAGTTGAATTCCAATGGAAATGTCTATCTATTTTGCATCTGTTTTTATAGTAACTAGTAATGATGCTGCCTTATCTAAAGATGATGGTGCCTTCTCTAAAGAGAACAAGTAATGAATAGATGAGGTAGTTACTGATTCAGGACTACATTGTCGAAATGTGGCCATTCCACTAAGGCACATTCCATTCAGCAGGTGGTATGCTGAAGAACAAGGCTTGGAATGAATGGGAAGTACAAAGTCCCACAAAGTTTTCATCACAGCTTGTGGCAGGTGGGATAAACAAGTATGATATCCTCATACTTCCCAACAAGCCAAAATTTTATTTCTAGCTCAGCCCATGGATAATTATATCTTTCACTCACACTCTAAATCCTTAAGCAATTTCACCCATGTTAGCTTCATGCTACATTCATCAAATGGGAAGGTGAGGTTACCCAAAAAGAGTTTTGGTATAGACAGAACTTTCCACATAAAACCATACATACAAAAAATATCACAGTTTTCTTGGAAGAGGGTCTACTTCAACTGAGTAACGTTATACTGAAATATGAAAAGTCACTCAAGTTAGCTTTTTCCAATAATTGTGTCTTGGTTTCCAGGCTACTAAGATAAATATCATACAATGGGTTGGCTTAACAACAGGAATTGATTGGCTCACACATCAGAGTTTAAAAGGCTTAGTCTCTCCCAGGGTCGTCAGCCTTCTGCTGGCCAGCAATCCCTGGGTTCCTTGGCTTTCCTGTCACATGGCAATGTTCTTTCCCTTTGCTTCCAGTTTCCATTGACTTCTGGCTCCCTGCTCATCCCTGTGGCTTTCTCTCTTTAAATGACCTTTAGTAATAGGATTAAGACCCATCAGGATTCTGTCATCCACACCTTAACTAAAATAACACCTTCAAAAGGCCCTATTCACAATGGGTTCATCCCCACAGGAATAGGATTAAGAGGAAGAACATGTTTCCCTCCACCCCAGGGTACATAATTCAATCTACCAAATTGAGACCAATAACTAATTAATTTCCTCCACTTTCAAATTATTTTCTGCATTAAAAATTATTGTGGTAATATATCTACAGCACAATATTTCCAGTTCTAACTGGTTTCAAGTGTATAATTCAGTGGCACTAATCACATTCACAATGTTGTGCTACCATCACTACCATCCATTACCAAAATTTTATCATCCCAAACAGAAACTCTGTATCTATTAAGCAATATTTCCCATGTCTCCCTCTCCCCAACCCTCTAATCTACTTTCTGCCTCCATAACTTGCTTATTGTAGGTATCTCATATAAGTGAAATTATACAATATTTTTGCTTTTGTCTTGGGCTTATTTCATTCAACATCTTCAAGGTCCTCCACACTGTAGCATGCATCAGAACTTCATTCCTGTTAACAACTGGATAACATTCCATTGTATAAGCATGCCACACTTCATTTACCTACTCATTCATTGATGATCACTGAGATTACTTCCATTTTTTGAATATTATCATTCATGGATATTACATTTTGAGTCTAAAGGCTTACTTTCTCCCAGGGTCAGTAACCTTCTGCTGGCCAGCAATCCCTGGGTTCCTTGGCTTTCCTATCACATGGCTATGTTTTTTCATTGCTATGAACATTGATACACAAGTATCTGCTTGAGTCCCTGCTTTCAATTCTTTTCGGTATATACTAGAAGTGGGATTTCTGGGTCATATGGTAGTTTCAACATTTAACTTTGAGGAACTGAAAAACTGTTTTCCACAGTAGCTACAATATAACTAATAATGTTCCTTTTGTTCCTATTTCTCTGCATCCTCACTGACACATTATTTATATCTGGTTCTTTAATAATAGTCATCCTAGTGAGTATAAAATTGTATCTCACTATGGGTTTTGATTTGCAATTCCCTAATGGCTAATGATGTTGACCATCCTTTAACGTGCTCATGCTCATGGGCCATTCATATATCTTCTTTGGAGAATCTATTGTTAAACTTTCATCAGTTTTGTAGGAATACTTTCCTCATGATGACTTCCTTATTTTCCTGTGATTAGAGGAAGTGTATACATGCAACTTTCATGGCACTGACTATGTTCTAATTTGTTTTTCTAGTTCTTTAAACACTGCTTAATTATATACTAATAAATCCAACTCTGAAGAAACATCCACATCTTATTTGTTTTGCTGATTCCACTCCTGCATTACATAACATGGTGCCACACAGGCAGAAAGAACACAACACATTTTAAAATAAATACATACATTATAGAACACTATCCACTGAACTAATGTCTATAATGTTTTAGGGGAAAAAATTCATATCCAATTTCTCAATGCAAAAGAAGCTACCATTGCAGTATCATATAAAATACAGGGGCCACAGTGGAAGTGCTGCTAGATATTTTTTTCAATAACTAAATCCTGCTCTGAGAAGTGACAGAGGACACCTTTCAAGTTAACTTCCGTGGAACCTACAATAAATATCCATAACACTAACATTTTTAAAATATAGAGGTTATCACCATATTAAAATGCTTAAAATTTCAACAGCAATTCTTTGTTTACATGAGGAAATAACATTTTAAGATCAAGATATTGTTTTTGTAAAATTCTAGTTTATTTATAACAATGCAACCTAAAATGTAAACTAAGACATGATCACAAATAAACTTTAAAATGTTTTCAATATTCACTTGGAGGTCTAAGTAGAGCCCTAATGATTCCCATTTATTTTATCCAGGACAGTTTCAATTTGCCCTTTGTTTCAAAACATCATATTTCATCTACTCTAAGGTGCAGCCTTATTTTATGTCATTAAGTAATAAAAACATTGCCAATTAAGTGTAAGATGTCAACAATTTTAAGAAACATTAATTTCTGCAATGGTAAAACATAAAAAAACCTTATCTTAGAATCAATGAAATGTGATATTTATCAGAGAACATGTAAGATGCAATAAATATACTGTAGAAATAAAATAGAGGAAGAAGGAAAGAAATGCTTACTAGAGCTGTACACATTTTGTTCAGTTATTGTCCTCAACTAATAGTATTTACTTATATAATTATAATTCATCATTTTTAAGGTATAAAGTATAATCAGACATTCAATGACTTACATTAACTATTACATTATGTAATCTTAATGGTCAAAAGTGTCGTGTATGCCTAGAAGCTAGTAACCATGGGAGGGAACTCTGTAGTGAAGCACAGTTTAGGAGGCGGAATTCTCACTTTGTGCCACTTAGTACCTTTTGAACCAGGAGTGTCATATGCATGCATGAAAAAAAATAATAAAATCATTAAAATAACCTCTCATCTTTAATAAATTGGGTAAATGGAATATAATATCTAAAGAGTTTGGTTTTCTAGTCTGTTTAAAAAAACTGTGAACATGATTTATGAGGTTAGATTTACTGCTGGTATCACCCTAAATTTAGATGTCATTCAGGATTCATAGTATGTATGTCAGAAGAGAAAATACCTTTCCTTTACAAGATGACCTTCATCATGCTATTTGCAAGAAAAATACCTTTTTTGCATGTGAAATGTTTGCCATCCCCTTTCACTGAAGACATCATTAGGCTTCTTCAGGAGAAACCGAATTTACTATTCAGAAAAAAATTATACTTTTGCTTTTCAAGAAGGCACATGGATTGGAATAAAATCCAATCATCTTGGACAAAGCCACGCAGCAATATGCAAATGAGGGATGGCTGAGACACTCTAGGATTTCTCAATCATAAAGAAGAAGTGGTTTCAAAAGGTAATCAATACAAACTTCAGAGTGATATCCTATTTGTGAATCCAACCTGGGACCTCAGAGATGCCACAAAGGCCCTGGAAGCCTAGGCCCTTTTTCCTATGCAGCAGTTCTCATCTGTGGTGCAGCTGAGGAGCCCAGATAAATGAAGGTTTAAGATGAGCTGTAAACTTTTGAGTTTTCACCAAACTGCTTCTAACTGGCACCTTCTGCTTCCAGAAAACTTTCAAATCTGAACTGTAAGTGGGTGTGGTGCATAAAGATGAGTGACTTGACAGATTTGTGTGGGAAAGCACATATTATCTGTCAGACTGTCTTTATAAAAGAGGAAAAGGCACCTTATAAAATAGGAAAATCTGATTCAAATGTATGGATTACACAAAGGACTCAAACTAATGCTTTAAAATTTCCTATTACCTTAAAGGCTGTTCTTGGCTTTTGATTCACAACCACCTCCTAACATTTTGCTGTGATGCTTAGCCAAGTATATGTTTACAATACATCTGTAGCACATAGCTGGCTAGAACACACACAATTATATAGATTTGTAATAGAAATACAGATCTATTATGACTTATGTGCACTAGTACTCTAGGAGAATTCTCCCATAGGTTTTTAGGATCTGCCCCAAAACTGACCATGGCAATCTAATTCACACTCCAAAGAGAATGTGGATTTTTTTACCAACTACAGTAAAATATATGATATGGCCTTTCAATCACTAAAACACAAAAATAATACAGATTTTAATTCAGATTCCATTTTTTCTAGGATGACCAAAATTACTAGAAGTAAGTATGGTACCTGATAAAACAGTAGGTAATTGAGTACCAGGAAAATGCAACATACAGGAATGACCATTAAACCACTTAATGGGAGAAACCCTAGAGAAGCATTTTTCAGAGGTGTGGTCTAGCCATCCCAGGACGTTTCCAGGGAGTCCTAGAGACCTGAACTATTTTCATAATAATACAAAAGGTGTTATTGCCTTTTTAACTGTGTTGACATTTGCACCGATGGTGCAAAAGCAATAGTGTATAGGCTGCTGGCACTTTAGCATGAACCAAGGAAGTGACATCTGCTTTACCAGTCACCACTGTTTTCCTCATGACCATACACTTCTGGGGGAGAGGGTAAAGAGGTGAAATTCACTTAAATAAGAATACTTTAGATGAAACAGTAAAAACGTTGATCCTGAGTATACACATTTTTATTCTGTGTGTCAAGATGAGACATACACATAATGAAGAAACCATTATGCTTAGGAAAAGCACTTCTGCGATTGAGTAGCAAGCTGAACAAAGATTTTTTTTCATGGAGTGCCATCTTTACTTGAAATAATGAGTGACAAACTATGGTAATTCAGACTTAAGTATTTACAAACATTTTCTTAAAAATTAATTGGGCCTGTCACTTCAAGGAAAAACAACTGACAGTATTTGTTGTCAAAGATAAAATTTCAGCTTTCTAGAAAATATTTGTATTCATTCACTAGAGCTGCTATGACAAATACCATGAATGGGTTGGCTTAAACACTAAGTATGGATGAGTTCACAGTTTTAAAGACTAGAAGGCCAAAATAAAGGTGTTGGCAAGGCCATGCTTTCTCCCTGAAATCACTAGTGTTCTGGTGCAGGCTTGCTGCAATCCTTGGGTTTCTTGGCTTCTATTTCTGCCTGCAGTCATGACAATCTCTCTCTTCTTGTGTCTACTCTTCGGGATTCTTCAGACTCTGTCTTTATCAGGCCTCCAGTAATTTGGATTAAGGCCAGCCTGATTCAGTTGGGTGATATCTAAATAGGACCTGAGAAGATCTGATTCACAGATGAGTTCACATCCACAGGAATATGGACTAAGATTAAGAAATAGCTTCACTGGATTCCGTAATTCAATCTATTACAATATTAAAATTCCAAAAATGTATACACCACAAAGTTTATTGGCTATTCAATCCTTGATAATTTATCTGACAAAATTGATGGTGATTTTTTAATACTGCATAAAAATGTGTCAACACTTGGAGGATTTGGATAACTTGGAATTCCAATATTTTTCACATGACCAATGCATGGTGTTACAAAGTTGTGCATGGATAAAATAAAGATCTACTCAAAATGCCAAACAGGTCAATAGATTTTAATGGAACAGAGTACAAAAGTTATACTAATAACATATTTTCTTCATATCCTTCAACCCAAACACATGGCAATAGAGTAAATACAATGTTAGATATGAAAATCTAGCTGTTTTCTATTAAGCCAGATAATAAACAAATTTGTAAAAATGTAAATCAATGCTACTCTTCTTACTAAAATTTTTTATTTGGAAAATACAGCTTTTTAAAAAATATGTTATTTATGTTAACATGCAGTGGGTTTGTTTATTGTTATTTTGATGAATAGGCACATATTGTTAAAATGTTCTCATTTGAATTTCTAAAATAATATTAGCAGGCAGAACCCATATAAACAAAACACTTTGGGGCTAATAAAATTTTTTTAGGATGTAAAGGGATCTGAAGACCAAAAGTTTGAGAATCTACCCTGATTACATACCCAGAGAACAGAAACTTATATCCAGAGAAGATAAGCAATTTCCCCAACACCAATCAGCTAAATTGGGATATTTGTTAGTCAATAACCATCAACAAATATTTTAGGGTCTATTATGTAGGACAGAATATTGAATAAGGCTGAATAAGAATGTTGAATAAGACTTATCCTCAAGAACCTTACATATTAGTATGTAGTGGAGCCAAAAAAGGAGCAAACAAACATGTAAGCCAAAAAATAATATAGTTTAATGACCTATGTAGTTCTTTAAATAATATATACTAATTCTATATGACAAAGAATATAAATTAGGGCTATAGCAAAGGGATTGAGGTGGGCTTCTTTAAGTAGAGGATTGGTAAATCTCCTCTGAAGGCTGAAAGCTTATGATGAGACAGAGAAAACAATACAACATCACAGAAGGAATTGATCTCCAAGCAGAAGGAAAATCAAGTGCAAGATTCCAGGATGGAAACAACCTTGGCATTCCAGGGCATGCAGAAGGTTTAAACATGGTGAACAAAATGGGTGATTCAAGGAAATTGTGGCAAGGACCTACATCACGCCGAGCCTGGCAGGCCAGGGGAAGGAGTCTGCATTTTATTTTAGTTCCAATGTAAAGTCATTGGTGCATTCTCAGTCCTGTGTGGGGGTGGGGAGAGGAGGGAATTATCTGATTTAAAATCCAGCAAGATAATTCCGGCAACTGTGTGTCAATGGACTGTAGGAATGATGACTAGCTAAGTAGTTGCTGTTACAGGCAAGAAATCACGAGGTTTGAAAAAGTGTTGTAGCACTAGAGATGGTGAGCAATGCTTAGAATCAGAGAACAAATTAGGGCTAGAGCAGAAAGGAATAATCAATACGTTATAAGAGAAAAATAGAGGCTTCACAGCAATTTTATTTTGTCTGAGCAGTTAATGGTGGTGCTGTTAATTGTGATTTGAAAGATCTATGGGAAAGGAACTTTTGCAGAGGTTGGGTAGGGAAAGGAACCAATGGTTTTGTTTTCATTCACGTTAAGTTTGAGATGCCTGTCAGAAACCCAAGTAGAGATATCCAGTTGACCACCGGCTATATAAATCTGGGGCTTAGGATAAAGGACCAGAACAGAGATGCACATTTGAAAATCATCAATATAGAGATGTCATCTGAAGCTCTGAGCCTACAGGGAAAGAAAAGAAGCTGATGAAACAGAACTCTGTTCTCTTTTGTAGGTCTGATGGAAGAGGGTACCAGCAAATGAGACTCAGAAGGAATAGCCAAGAAAGAAAGTAAAATTATTTAGTTAATTAAAATACTTCTTAAAAAACTGCATAGTTTACAGAGGCTCACTGAACTAAGTGATTCATGTATGATGCCATGAACCATTTTAAGTGTTGCTGATATGGTAGGCTGAGCACTGATCAAGACTAGAGGTTCAGAGAAGAAATCCTGAGCCATGCTATCCAAGTTCAAATCCTGGCTCTACCAGTTAACACACACGAGGCTTTTGGCAAGTTATTTAACTTCTCAGTTTCCTCGTTTGTAAAATGGAGATTTTAATAGTATCCAGTGGTAGTGATAACTAAATAAGCTAATATAGGTTAAGCACCTAGACTAGTGCCTGGCACACGGTAAGCTTTACAGAAGTGCTATCATTGTTACTACAGTTTGCTTTGGTAAGATGCTGACCTTAACAGAAGCCACTGCATTCTGAAATGCAGTCCCTCTTTGGTTTGATGCTGAGAAAGATTCCAGAACTTCATTTTGAGATGTTTTCCCTTAAAATGATCCAAACGTTGTTTGATTGCTGCCTAAGTCAGTTATGTAAGGCGAGCCCTGGGATATCACCTGGAATATCTTGCTACTGCAAATTTCAAGTTAGAAGATTATGCACTTCTGGAATTTTGTCATGCACAAAAAACTTTTTTTTAATAAAAATTCCCTAAACAAATGATCCTAAACTATTTTTAATCTTGGTTCCTTCCAGCACTAGCACCTACAAAGTACATACTGAGGGGAAAATATTATCCGAGTCTTCACAGGAAAGCAAAGGCATAATTTCCATGTTTGTGAAACTGACATTCTATTATTTCCCACAACTGTATGATCCCACCATGCTGAGTTGATGAAACCACTCAAATTATTCAATGAAACCTAAAAGTGGTAGCACACCTCAAAGATATTTATTCCAATCTCTCCCTTTTCTTCTCAAATTACCTCATGACTTTTATCTTCTTCATGCCTTTTTATTTTGTTTTGTTAGAAATTAAAAGTGCTTTCATCTGTCCTTCAAAGATATCCCTTCACCTAGAACAGTTATAGTTAAATCATAAGACCTTTCTCTGAATATCCTTCAGTAATGGTCAGCAACCAAAAATCAGAGTGCATTGGACTTTCTGTCCTAAAACAGTAAGACATTTTTAAAATATTAAGAATTTTCTCCACACTGAAATTCCACACACTGAAAATTATGTCACGTGTCTTCTGCATAAGGAAGAAGAATAACGTCCATCAATAATGAGGAAATTAGTCCATGCATAATTCATGACTGTTGTAGTTCAAATTCAATCATTTTTTAATTGATAGTAATTGTCTTTTTAGGGTATTTCAAAGACTCAAGTACATATTTGTTAACTTCCAGGTGGTCCAATTGTCTAATGTGAGTTTTTTTTTTTTTAATTTGCATATGGGCAGGAGGCACCAGGGATCAAACTCCAGACCTCCAGCACGGCAGGTCGGAGCTCTGCCTGCTGAGCCACGGCAGCTGCCCTAGTCTGAGTTTTAATGAGAGTAATTTTAAACACAAAAACTATTTCACTGAGGACAGAAGCAACCATATAATCACAATCTATCCCTCCTCAGCTAATTAATCTCAGCTGCTAAATGTGTCACAGAGCCTTTGCCCCTGATAACCCCTCTGCTTGGAATTTGCTGGCCCCAGATCTTCACCCAGCTCTCTCCTTATCTTTACATATCAGTTTAAATGTTGCCAATTAAGTGAGACCTTTTATGGCCAATCTAAGTTTCCCACCCATATACTAGAACCCTCAATAAAACCAGGCTGTTTTATTTTACTCAAAACATGCATCATGACTCAAATTTTTTCATTTTTATTATATTTTTCTTAATACAATATAAATCCCATGAAGACACAGACTCTGGCTTATTGCCTGGTATGTTCCCAGAGTTTGGAATGGTCCTTGGCACTTAGTGGATGCTCAATCATCACTCAATGTTCAATGAATGAATGAATGAAGCTACATACATAAAAATACACTATTCTTGCCTTCAAATGAGTGTTCACAACCTCTCAAGTTGGAAAAATCCAATTCAATTCACCTATTCTGCATTGATCTAATCCATACATATAAAAAGCCTAATTATCCAACAAAACCTTCGAGAACTGCTCTCCTGATTACCACAAAACTGCTAGCATCATTTCCAGGGTTCTTCCATAAAAACTGCCTTTAAAAATCTAACTGAAAATTATGGGAAGAGATAAGACTACATTAAATTTTCTTTTGTGCCTCTGTTCTTTAAATATCTGAATAAGGAACATATCTGACTTATGCAGTAAATTAGGTTTTCCTGTTTGTTTTTATTTATTAATTTCTACCAAGTATCTATGTGCATATGATGAATGGAATGGAGTAGATACTCAGATGAAACTGATAGAATCGCTCATGTCCAGGCCTGTTCAGTTGAATAAACATGTCAATAGTGAAGTTAGTTACCTCTCCTTAAAGGTCCTAGAGATAAATCAAGGACATCAGTGTGAGCTAGGGTGACCTTCAATGTTTTACCCCCCTTTCTTGATTAACATCAATAATGAAGAAGTAATAATAGTAATACTTGAGAGTGATTTGTATTTTGTTTGACTGATACCAAAGGAATGAATGCAAGTCATGAATAAAAGCCACAGTGAAGAGAGAGAATAGTCTTAAAACCAGGCATGCATTTCTATTAGTTTCTAATTGTCATGATCCTAATGGTCTGTTTTTTTAAAACCTGCCTCAATTAAATATACAGGCCCACAAGTTTTTCTAAATATGACCCTTTCTAAATTGAATTTTTCCAACCTTGTAAATACACTCATACCCACCCACATACATGCTTCTTTATTATTAAAGAGAGATTTGATGCCCCAGTTCATTGTAATTTTGACATTTGCATGTCATTATTTTATCACACTTTGACAAAGTGAAGCAGTTAAATTCTGGGATTATACTTTACTACAGAAACAACTTTCAGATAATAAATGTGCTGGTTTGAAAGGATGTATGGATCCTAGAAAAAACATGTTTTAATCAAAATCCCATTTTGTAATGGCAGAATAATCCCTATTCAATGTTGTATGTTTGAAACTGTAATTAGATAATCTCCCTGGAGATATAATCCAATCAAGAGTGGTTGTTAAACTGGATTAGGGGAGATGTGTCTTCACCTATTTGGGTGGGTCTTGATAAGTTTCTGGAGTCCTATAAAAGAGGAAACATTTTGGAGAATGAAGGAGATTTGGAGAGAGCAGAGAATGCTGCAGCACCACAAAGCAGAGAGTCCACCAGCCAGCAGCCAGTGACCTTTGGAGATGAAGAAGGAAAATGCCTCCTGGGGAGCCTCATGAAACCAGAAGCCAGGAGAGAAAACTAGCAGATGACAGCATGTTCACCATGTGCCCTTCCAGCCGAGAGAGAAGACCTGCCCATGTTCACCGTGTGCCTTCTCACTTGAGAGAAAAACCCTGAACTTCATCAGCCTCCTTGAACCAAGGTATCTTTCCCTGGTTGGATGCCTTTGATTGGACATTTCTACAGACTTGTTTTAATTGGGACATTTTCTCGGCCTTAGAATGGTAAACTAGCAATTCATTAAATTCTCCTTTTTAAAAGTCATTCCATTTCTGGTATTTTGCATTCCAGCAGCTAGCGAACTAGAACAATAAGAATGACTATTTAAATTTTAGTTAATATACATATGTAGAGGATCTAAGAAGACTGTTTTCCATTAATGGCAAATCCTTTCTAATAAATTTCATATGCCAAACTCAACTCATTTTATTCTTGAAAGCATCTCAATTGAGGAAAAATGATATAAATTGAAAGCAAGTCTATTTTTTTCTAATTTAAAGTCAGTGGAAACACTACAAATTTTAAAATAACCACTTTTATTATTTCCAATATTTTGAATGATACACTGCAGATTCCCATTTCACTGAACCAAATGAAAGCAGCAGATAGAGCTACATCTTTAGGAGTGATTTTTCAAAAGTGAGCAGAGCAGACAACTTCTCACTTTTTCATGACTTTAGAAATACAGCAGTTCAACTCCTCATCCAGCCTTTAATTAATAGTAATGCTACCTAGATGACAGGTAAAATATCCCTAAAAGATCAGTGACCAGAGACACTGGCACTAGATCTAAAGCGGGTATTCACATTTGATATCTAACCTTCACATGCAAAAAAAAAAAAATGATTGGTACTCATTAGTTTGTTCACTTCACCAATATTATGTCTGTACCTATGATGGCAAGTGTAGAATGCTCTTCAGTGGTATATCCAGGGGTGACAATCTAAACATTTAATAATAATGGCCACAAGGTCACTGAAGCAGATAAGATCTGCAAATGGAGCCAGAGCAGGACTCAGGAAGTTCCTTCTGTGCCCAGTCTTATTCCATTATTTGTTGAATCATGAGAAAACCTGGAGAGTCCCAGGAAGTATTAAGAGCAGTGGAGGTGGTGGTGCCATACTTGGATAGATCGGAATGGCATCTGTTTTAGTTTCCTAGCTGCTAGAACAAATACCAATACCATGCAAATGGTTGGCTGAAACAAGAGGAATTTACTGACTCATAGTTTTGAGGGTAAGAGAAGTCCAAAACTGAGGCATCATAAGGGTGACACTTTCTCCCAGAAGACTGTGGCATTCTGGGGCTGGCTGCCAATGATCTTTGTTCCTTGACTTTTCTGCCACATGGCAATACACTGAATGGCATTTGCTAGCTTCTCTCTCCATTTTACTTTCCCTCTGCCTGGAAAGGACTCCAGTAATCTGGATTAAAGCCCAACCTCATTCAGTCAGGCCACGTCTTAACTGAAGTAACATCTGTAAGATGTTACAATGGGTCCACACATACCACAATATAGACAAAGACTAAGAACATGTTCTAACTGGGGTACACATTCAATCACCACAGTATCTATTTACCAATGAGTAAGGAAGTATTTCAATAATCAGTAGGGTCATTAAGGATCATAGAGGAGGTGGACCTAACCCAGACAGGGGTGACTGGGGGAAGAGGGGTCAGCAAATAGGTAAAATAATCATGAAACAAAAGTTTTGAAAATATCCAAGAAGAGTGAGTGGTCAACTGACAACCACAATCCCCACTATAAGTATCCTTCAGTTATTCATCTTCAAAGTCAAGTGGCATATCCAACAACCCTAGGACAGAAATAGCCCAGACTGGGCTTAGAAGCAGTAGATGAGTATGATTTATGTCTAAGGGCATGAAGGTTGAAGCAGGATGTTTAAGGGGAAATCACAGCCACAAGGTACTGCTGGAACCTAAAATGGGTGGCAGCGATTTGGAGAAAGACAAGGCTGGCAAGGTGGGCAGTGGGCAGATCACGGGAGCTCTTCTGCCCCTTGCTACAGAGGGTGTGGACTACACCCAGGTGATGACAGAAAGCAGGAAAATGACAAGGTTGGAAATGCATTTTAGACAGTCTGCTTTGGCCCCTATGCTGGAGTTGATTTGAGGAGGAAAAGACTAAAGGAAGGCAGAGGGGAAGAAGTGCCATCAGCAACCAGAACACTGCAAAAGTCTAAAGCTCTATGGCTATCTCCAGGACCACTACCATAGCTAACTGAGGCCTTCCTAACCATAAGAGTGGATGAGAGCAACCCCACAAAAAAAGAAAACAAAATAGTAAAATGGCCCAACCATAGCAACCTGGGGAACATCAACTTTTAAGCAGCAGGTGGAATGAGGAAAACTCCCAAATGAGCAAGAAAAAAAAGGTCAAAAAGGTTTGAGAACTGAGAGAACTAAAAGTGTGAAAGATGCCTAAATAGATGATGGCATAAGTTTATGCCACTGGGAAGATGAAATTATTTCCATACTTAGGAAGCAGTAAGGAAAGTTAAACTGCCCAGTTCCTTCAAAAGATCATAAAAAGACTCTTCATTAAATGTCATGCAAGATCAAAATGAAAACTAGCTTAGGAACATCTTACAGGAGCAAGATAGCACTGGGGGGAAAAACCAAGTTACTGGCCTTGTACTTCTCAGCACTTGATTTTAAGAAATTCCTTATCTGATGTAAGTTTTATAGTTTACATCAGGAGCACCATATCAGTGTAATTCAATAAACTATCTGACTGAAGTATGTTCTCCTGAATGGGTCATCACAACTGGTCTCCACTTAACAGTTGTTAGGAACAGTTACCTTGCCTATAAAATAAGGGGCACAATGCATATTGGGATCCCCTAATCTTTCTGTAAAGAAAGATGTCTTTTATTTTCTCAGAAACCTTGAAATAACTGAGATGGGATGGGCTCCTGACAGAAAGTCTGCAAGCAAAGCCCGGATGCTTTTTTGCACTGGACAGAGACATAACACAAAATGGTGCATAAGAGAGATTGGTGGTAGCAGGAGTTGTCTGTCTGCTGGGGTAGTTTCACTTTAGGCAAAAGCTGAAGTGACACATTTGCTAATCACTTTGTTTCACATAGATAATTCAATCCAAGGTGAGATAAAATAGATTTTTTCTGTACAACTGAGAACTTGGGCAATGCCAAGAAACGCTAGGTAATTTATATAGAGTATCAGGTTACTTTTATATATTTTACAGCATTTCATATACCATAATTAGCACTACAATATTTTTAACTAGCTACAAGGATTTAACATTTAAGGGTAGAATTACTCATTCAATAAATTATGCTATCTTTAAATTTGTTTGAAGAAAATCTCAGGTTTGTTTATTCCATTTAATCTAGCTTATTTTACCAATGTTCAGGAAATAGGTGGATTCACTCCATATAGAATTCAGTATTGGAAACTGCAGGTGATCAATGTTAGAGTCAATTATTTTCCTTTGCTCTACTGAGATGCTCTCAGCCTCTTTAGGGATAACAGAAGCTACAAATAGAGTTGCTTTATCCAGATCTCAAAGCTGTCAGAGTTGCCTCTGAAAAGAAGGAAGGAAACCCTGCCTTTTTTGCACTACTTCTGTATAACTTTCATATCTAAGACTCTGCAAGCAGGAGCAAAAGAGAAAGGTCAAGGCCATCCATGTGAAAAACAGAATTATTAATATAAGTCAGGGTAGCTCCTGATAATGTGATTCTCCTCAAATAGCTAGGTTTTGATGCTTTGGATTTTTCTCTTACTCACTGGGTCATGACATTTTGAGTTGCCAGAATAATCAAGAGTTGGACTGATTAGTGGACAAGGTTGTGATCATAAAATTGAATTTAGGACAAGGACTTCACACAGAACTAGGCTTCTTAATGAAGAAGAGAAACTTCTAAAGTAAACATCATTTATTGTGGGCAGAGGGATGGTGGCAGAATTCTCGCCAGCCATGCCGAAGACCTGGGTCTGATTCCTGGTGCCTCCCCATGGAAAAAATAATAATAATAATAAAGAAAGAAAGAAAAATAAAACAAAGAAAAAATGCATTATTTAAGTCTAATTTTTTGATTTATAACATTAGGTATAAAGGTCTGGGTACATTCCCAATCTCCCTTACTCTGCTCCCTTTTCTTCTTTGTCATAGAAGTTATCACTTAGAAGACACTGTATGATTTACTTATTTACCTATATTACTTACTCTTTATTTCTCTCTCCCCCCTCTAAAATGTAAATTCCTGGAGGGTAAGGATCTTTGTCTGTTTTATTCATTGTTATATCCCAAACAACTAGAATAGAACCCATCAAATAGTAGACATTCAATCAAGATTTTGCTGAGTGAACAAATGAATGAATATGAGTTTCATTCAATAAACTGATCATTTTAAACATGCATTCCAGAATTCATAATTACATAACTGTGTTGTCCCTTGAAATAGTCTGCTGGGGGGGCTCGACCACTGCTAAAACATATTAGAATTTCTTTAGCCATTGTTTATGAGCCACACAAGGAATTAGTCTTATTTCCTTATAGTCATATTTCATTTTTCACTATAACCATCATTTTTCAGTGGAATCATTTATTTTCTTTATCAAAATTTGTTCTAGATGATTTTTAGTTTCTTTGCCTAAGTCAAATCCATCCTGAAAGAACAAAAACTTATGACTATTTCATAGAGAATTAACAACAACCAGAAAAATCTCCTCTCACTTCACAATTACCAGAATTGAAGAGAAAGAGCCCTAGTAATACCCTATAACAGAATTAATATCAGTACGAGCTGCACATAACATTTTGGACAAGACATATAACTCTTGCTTCTCAAGAAGCATTTGGATAATCACATCTGCCAGTGTGCTTTTTATAAATGCCTGTGAGTTTTACTATCTCATGCTGGTTTAATTAAAACTTTAAATTAAGTACATTGGGCTGAATAGAACATTAAGTACAACAAGAAGCAAAGGCATGAAAAATTAGCCAAGTGACACTTCTTTATAAGGTATTTCATGTGGCTACCTTTTGCAAACAACTTTTTTCTCTCAATACGAAAGGATTACATGCTCAAAGGAGAAAACTTGGAGGATACAGAAGAGAACAGAGAAGTGTTTCGATGGAATTTCCCGTGTGTAGGAATTCACTGTGAGTAAGGGCTGATGGCCTCAGCTTCATCTCCAACTACAAGCTTTTCCTCTCAGCTCACCAGGCACAGTTGCCTTCTTACAGATCCTGGATAGTTCCATGGTTTTGCTTCCCCAACACCTCTGCATAAGGCTATTTCCTCTGCTAGGTTTGCTCCCCTCCATTGCCCATCCCTTCAGCTCTAACATCATTTCCTCAGGGGAGCCTTCTCTTGCTTCCAGGCAGGTCAGGTCCCCCTGTGCTTTCACTTTGTAACATTTATCACAGTGGATAGTGTATACTGGGTGACAATTTGATTCATCTCTCTCTCTCTATTACTCTAAGTAACATGATGGCAGGGACCAGGGCTCTTCTCCCCTGTTATTAAGCACAATAGGTGCTTAATAAGTACATCCATCCATTCTATAAACTTTTTTTGCGTGCTTAACACCTAACAAAAACCAGGAGGTGAGATGCTGGAAAAACTTTCCTTTATTTGAGGGAATGATATGAAAACCATCATACCTAGTTACCTATCTCCTCTAAGGAAGTCCTTAGCTGATTTAACATTTGGTCATGGGTACTCAGCTTTTTTTGGAGACAATATAAGAAATGTCCATTAGAATAATATTTTTGTAACTCTTGCAGAAACAACAGTCAAAATCTATAGTCTACAATTAAAGTCCATGTAGTAAATTCCTCCTATGAAAAGAAAAAAGATATATTCTTCAGATGAGTTTGTATAAGATAAAAAGATAAAGATAAAATTGTGCAAACTTACAATATTTCACTTTTCCTTGGTTACCAGGGTCAGAGTAAAGCTGAGGTCCTGAAAACAATAATTAGCACACCCTTGATACATAAAATTTTTCGATTTCTTTGATCCTCCAAATTCATTTCTGTCCTATTATTATTTTTAGTCACCTTGGGCCTGCATATTTTAATACTATAAGATTCTTCAAATCTATTCAGTAAGTAGGTGAGATTATAAATGATAAGTGGATATTATAGATTATTTTCCCAATGTCAAGTTTTAATTGTCTTAGTAAGTTAATGTTTTTTGAATATCAATGTTTCACAATATCATGAATTTAAAAGTATTATACTAAAAGCACTTGAATACTTAATCTAGCCTCAATTCTGATTTAAGTATATATTCTGATATGCTACAGGTGATATCATATGTGTGTATGTGTGCATGTATAGTATCCACTGCTGTGTAACAAACCACCCCCAACTTACTGGTTTAAACAATAATTACTTTATTAGCTCAGAATTTAGTGGGTTGGTAATTTGGACTAGGTCCAGCTGGACAGCTCATCAGCTGGATTCATTCATGCAGCTGCATGCAGTTAGTTTTTCAGCCTGGGCTCGGTCCTTTAAAATGGCCTTGCTCATACATGTGGGTGTTAACTGTCAGCTTGGCCAGGGGTCTCCAGCAAGCTGGCCAGGACTTCTTCACACAGTATCCGGGTTTCAAAAGCAACAAGAGAAAACACCTGCTGCAATGCTCCAGAGCTTTTCAAGGCACTGTTTGCAATGCTTTGCCCTATTGGTCAAGGCAAATCACAAGCCACATTCAAAGTTAGAATTGGGAAGAAATTTCACAAAGACATGGATAGAAGAAATCATGACAAATGGGGGGCATTATTGTAATGACTTATTACGAAGTATAATAAATTAATTAAAATATTTCTTTTCCATTTTTAAAATGTCATTATAATTGTTGCCTTTGACAAAATGGTAGATAATCTCTGGACAGCAATCATGGTTTATTATGGATTTAATGTTATATTGCTTTTCTAGGAATTTGATTCACTTTTTATCATCTAATGGTACAAAAAAATTTCTTTTTCCAAAATTAGAAAAAAGGTCAGACTCAGACACTAAGGTACATAAAAATAAATCAATATTTAATTAGATCAAACACATCCCAATACCAGTCCAGAGAAACAAAACTGAAGGGGAAAAAAATGTGATTGCAGAACAAATATGCAGACACTTTCTATAGCTGAAAAACTCAATGACTAATAAAATATAATCTCAACTTTTCAGTCAGGGACTACACATACCAAATGATCACAAATAATAAATACAAATATATGATGGTGACAATGGATGATATTGATGATTTTTAGGTCTTTTTTATAATCTGAATTCTAAAAGTCCTATGCAATAAACAAGTTCCCAAATAAAATGAAATATCATTTGTGTTCAGTGACCATTATAGTAGTCTACTTCAAAAAACTGTGGAATAAAAAAAGTAGCCTAATTTACTCTTTCAAACCAGTTCATTACACATTTGCTATTTCAGAAAAGAACAAACGTATTGATAACACAGCTCTAGTATCCTTTTGGAAGTTTGCAATTAGAGTGAATTTCAAAGTAAAATTAGACTAGATTTCAGATACTATCCCTAAACTACTTTATTATCCTTATCTTCTGCATAGCATGAACCTCCCATTCCAGTACATGAAAACACTTAATTCTTTCACATGTGCATGGCTTGGTAATCATACTTTCTATGCCTCGAACTCCCTCTCCTTCTTTTCAACCTGCTCTGTTATTTTTTTTCAGAAGATCCAATGAAAGGCCACTTCCCCTGTGACGTCTTCTCTAATATTCCCAAGTAGAAATAACCATTCACTCACTCACTCGTGTGCACCCCTTGCCCCAAGGACTTTAGTTCCTTTGTTCTCTCTGGAAATGCCTGGTCATCCAGGAAGAGCCCAGGTTGGATGCTCTGCTTCAGGGAAAGATTTCAAGCAATCTCCTCACCTGTAGAAGGGCAGGTGGATTGGACTGAGGGGAGATGGAAAGATGGGAAGTAGGCAGTTGGGGAGAAGGGGAGAAGGGGAAGGAGGCAAGCTGGGAAGAAAGAATATCAAAGAGGCAGGAAGCCTGGGATGAAGAAAGAGAAGAAGCCCTTCCTCCAACTATTACTAATTATGGGACATGTAAAGTTTCTTGGATTCTCTAAATCTGAATTTTGCCATCAACAGCATGATCAGTCATAGTTCAGAGTTGCTGTGAAGATAAAATGAAAGAAGGCATGAAGAACGGTGCCATGCCCAGCACATACCAAGTGCTCAATCAGCATGATCGCCATTAGATAGCATCCCCCAACACAAAGTCCACGCCATTCCTTTAAGATGTGTATTCAAGGGAAGCCTGTGCCTCTCATGAAGAGATCATGCTTTTCTTTTTATGGACACTGAGCTTCTCTTTAGCTTCGGTCACCAGTCAAGTCAGGGTGAACAAGTCACATCAGCCTCAGCAGTTTTGTGGAATTTTGTCACTTGCTGATCTCTGTACTAACATTGCTTTCCACCACCCTCTATATTTTCCCTCATCCTGACTGCCTGCTTGTATTGGCATACATGTTATTATAAGTTGTCCCAAATATTTGTGGGATAAAGCAAAAACTATAAGTGAGTGAATTATTTTGCTTGTTTATACATCTGTCCTGACCAACAGGGAAGACTGTTCCCCTAAAGTGAGAAAAATATTGGTAACCCAAAAACTGGCTTTATGTTTTTATGCAACATGCTCTTAGAAAATGTTTACTGAATTAACACATGAATACTGAATTACAGGGAATATGACACAGTGAAAGTCCTACAGAAAAACATTAAAATTCCAGTTCTAGATAACAATCATACAAGTTTACATATTTTTCAATTAGTTCAAATTGATTTATCAATGGAAATTTCCACCTCACTTTTGTCATATTTAAGAATAAATTTAATTAATGTCCCTTTCTCATTCTCGCAGAAGAAGAGCTGTGTTTTCTGCTACCGAACTCACCATGACTACATACCAAGATGCATTTGTGGACTTTACTGTTAGACCCCCATTAGAATTATATGTGTATTTGGAGCTGGATAGGAATGTAATGTAGTAGTCCAGTTGTGCCACTTTTTAGATGGGAAAACAAGGCCCAGAGAGTTTATATGGTGTGAAGATAGTGGCGGCAGCAGTTAATAAGAACACAGGTTTTGGATCCTGTTCTAGTTTGCTGGCTGCCGGGATGTGACATACCAGAATTGGAATAGCTTTTAAAAAGAGGAATTTAATAAGCTGCTGGTTTACAGTTCTAAGGCCATGGAAATGTCCAAAAGCAGGTCTATAGAAATGTCTGATCTAAGGTATCCAGGGAAAGATACCTTGGTTCAAGAAGGCCAATGAAGTTCAGGGTCTCTCTTTCCACTGGAAAGGCACATGGCAAACAGGGTGACATCTACTAGCTTTCTCTCCAGGCCTCTTGCTTCATGAAGGTCCCCAGTGGCCTCTCCTTCTTCTCCTCCAAAAGGCACTAACTGGTGGGCTCTGCGGTACTCTCCTCATTCAGTTGTGGTTCTGTGGCTCACTCCTTGTTCTCAAAAGGAACTCTAAAGTGCTTCCTCTTTTATAGGATTCCAGCAAATTAATCAAGACCCATATAGAGTGGGTGGAGACATGTCTCCATCTAATCAAATTTAATACTCACACTTGACTGAGTCACATCTCCGTGTAGACAACCTAATCAAGTTTCCAACCTATAGAGCTGTATAGGTATTAGAAGAAATGGTTGCTCCCACAAGACTGGTTAGGATTAAAACATGGCTTTTCTAGGGTATATAAATCCTTTCAAACTGGCACAGCTCCCAGGGTCTTTCTCACATTATACACTCTTGTAATTCTCTAGGGGAGCAAGAATCACTATGACAGGGTACCAAATTAATGATATATACAAAGGAAAAACTAACTGTTCTTTCAGTTTAAATTTCCTTTCTGAAATGCCCTACCAAACAACAGCAAACCATTTAAATAGAAACTCCAGAGAACTGGTGCTGCTGCTTTGGCACAGGCTCAGGAAATTTGAAAAAAAACATCTATTAGGAAAGGAACAGTCAGTGAGGTGCATACAGATGGCATCACATCTGCTCTCCCACAAGGTCTTCCAGGTTTCACAGGGTCTGGCCCCTCCCTGCTCACAGGCCAGACCCATCCTGACTTGCTTCCCCACCCCCACCCACTCCACTCCAGTCCAGTCTCACTGACTCTTCCCTGGTTCTTTCTTGGGGACTCTAAATCCTCCCAATTTCAAAGATTGCTACTGCCTGGAAATCTCTTCACAACCAGCTCTTGCCATCTCCAGCTCACAAAACAACTATCACTTTCTCACAGAGACCTCCTCTGACAGTTCATTTAAGTAGCCATCCCCTCCTACTAATCCTATCCTACCTCCTGCTGCTCCCTATCACATCAGCCTTTGGACTCCTTATCACAATGTATAATTATTTTATGCTCCCCCTTTTTTTTGTTTTGACTATCATTGCTTCTAGAGTGTAAAAAAGGAGGCCCTGCTCATGAGCAGAACTGGCAATTTTTAACTAGTATTAATATATCTGGTCGATCCCATTATCAGTTATTTTCCATTGGATCCTTCTTTGAAATGTTAAATTTGTCAGGGCTTTCTTTTATACCTATTTTATAGGTTAATATATTTTTGAGGATTGTTTACAAGGCTGTCACTCATTATAATCTTGAAATTAGGGCTTACATTTTCAAAATATTTAGAAGTTGCTCAAAACATTTAGAATGCTCTTCTTTGAAATAGTCATATTAGTTGAATATAAATTTAGAAATATAACTATGACTTAATACAGCAACCAAAAAGGTAGATCCTCAGATCAAAGCCCAAAATATAGATGCCAAGAAGAGTAAAATTAATAGATACATGCTAATAGCAAGAAACATTTGTTGCTCAAAACAATGAAAATAGAACTAAATTGTATTATTCTTAATGTCATTGTAATCAAGGAAGCATTGTGAGACTCTACCCAACATGAGGAAACACAGACAGAAGACTTACAGATATTTGCATGGTTTTCTTTCTGACAAATGCAAATTTCTTAAGAAAATAAAAAGATCTAAAAATTGCAGCAGATCAAATGAAAATAAATGCAGGTGAGAGTGAGATTTGCCTATTGTAGTATCTTTGCCTCTCACTCAGGGAACAAGAAGGCTTTTTTTTTTAACTTTCTGAAAAACCTTAGCCAAATAATTTTTTTTTAAGACCCCAAATCAACTTCATTAAAATATTACAAAATTAAAAATAAGTTTGAGTTTGATACCAAATTAGAATTCTTGCTACTCACAAAAGGATCATTTTTCTAGATCAAACCTTCCTACTTTTAACTACTTATCCAAGAACATACATTTAAATCTACGCAACTGCAGAGCCACAGAAACTGTTTCTAAATGGGCATCATTAAGCCAGATTACCCCACTCTTCACTAAACTGTAACCTCCTTAAAAGTGAGAATTGATATTGTACATAGTCTGACACATAGTAGGAGCTTAATGAATACATGAGAGAATAGTAATCAACTTATCTATAAGCTTTGCTGAAAAAAAGATGATCCAGGGAAGAACAGAACAAATTTTTTAAAATCACAAAATTTAATGTTTAAAGGGACCTTTACTATCATTTTGTCCAAGCTCCTATTCAATGCTAGAATCCACTCACTGAAAGCAAAATCAGCTTTCACTTCAGCCTGACCTCCTTTCTCCCTCCCACCCTCACCTGCTTGCTTTGTCTAAGCAACTCTGCAGATGCAGCTGTGACACAGAGTCACAGCCAAAGTATTTCATTCTCAGAGAGGATTGATGGGATTTTGCCTTCACAACAGTAAACATACACTCTCTCCTTAAAAAATGGTATCTGCAAAAAAATTGTTGGTCATTTTTTCCATAGACTCTGGTCCTGTTTTCCAAAGTGTTAACTATCATTCATGTCTTTGTCTGCAATCTGGCACTTTGCCACATGAGATGGAAGGTATTCTAGACCAATTAGTAACAGGAAAAAATAAACACAGTTGGCTCTTTTATTGCCTCTCTATATTTCAGAAGAAACCTGGAGAGAATAGTAGGAATCTTACATAAGAGAGGAAAATTTCCAAAGCATTGAAACACTTTCTTTTTCAGTTCTAGGAAAAGCAGTTGTCACAGTAAATAAACCTTTTGTGCTATTACTTCACTTTAAGAACAATTCCATGAGAATGCATGAGACAAGACCAAGGAGCCTTTCCATGATCAGCAGTTTCATAAGGGAGAATGTTTTCAGACAGAGGAGGCACCAGACAAATTCAAAACCCTTGGTCTATCTATCCTTATCAGGAAAGCTTCTGCTCCCTTTCACACTAAGTAGTTTATCCATGACATCTTCTTTTTCTTAAAAACCTTAAAGATAGGATTACATGATTTTGAAACATTTTCCTTTGGACCTTAGGTTGCTAAGACAGAAAATTTTGACATTTTAGCAAAACTCCATCAGCTTGGTTTCTACAAATTTGGAATATATTATCAGAAAGTTAATCTTTGTTTTGGTTGTGGACATTTAAAAGGTTTATCCAAGGAAATAAAACATGTAAAAAGATTGCAATGGGAATATACTCATTATCAGGAGAACAGTCCATTTTTTTAAATATTTTACAAATACAGCAATAGTCACTGTGCAAACTAAATCAAGGATATCTGTTTTATTTGGTAATGCCCCAGGGTCTAGGCCTTCATCATGCCATGGGAGGACTCTCTGATTCTGGCTTAATTTGGATCACTGCCTTAAGTATACAACAAACCTGAGAGTCTTCCCATTTGGGGTAGCAAAAGCCAAAATGTGCTCACTGTATTTTACTTTTTTGTGTCATTCAATACCAAGTTGTCAAAAGAAAGTATCTCTAAGTCCCCAATCTGGCAATTATTGTTTAAAACTCTACAAATGAGGAATGTTTTCTGCTCATCCTCATATCTCTTTGATGTATTTTCTTTTTCTCTTTCTTTTTCTTTTCCCTATTCTTTTGAGTACCAGTGCTGGTTTTCATAGGATTAATATAACTTTCACCTTTTTTAGATTAGAATTCTGGATTAGAACAGCCCAGACACCAATATTAGATAATAAGCTTTTTAAATCTTTGTTTAAAGAATTACTGGTAAAAATTCTAACAAAAACTATCTGAATAAACATAATAAACCTTTACTTCTTGTTGGTTTCCATTTCTGACAATGACTATAGTCACTGAGTGTGCATTTTAAAAAGTGTATTTGTAGAAGAGTTACTATAAATTAAAGGAAACTAAACTACCCCTTTTGAAATATTTTCAAAATATACTGATTTGTAATTAGAATTTCCCCCAACATTTTTATTCCCTTATGCAGTTAATTGTCTAATTCCTCTAATGCAGGTCTCAGGAAGGCTGTATACAGTTACTTCAGTTATTGGGGATTTGAATAACATGTACTTTACCTTGGTCATTGTCTCTTGAAAGACACCATGTGATTCTCCTAATGGCCAAGCCGCTAGTTAACAAGAATCACTGCACTGTCATGTGTTTCTGTTGTTATTACTAGTTTGAAGTGGCTGCCAAGAATTGAAGTTGACAGGAAAAATAATAACTTTTTACAATAAAGCTTGTACTTATAATCAGGAATCCAACATGAGCTTTCAGCACAAGGAAAAACTCCCTAGAATGTTTGGAAATTTCATTCCAATTTAGGCCCTATGGCACATTTCTTTACAGATATACATGATCAAAATCAGGTTCCCAGAAACCTGAAAATTATCATTGTCTTTTCCATCACTACAGTTATCGTGGGTGAAGAAAGAAAAGAAAAATGATATATACTGGGACTGTGGAGCCAAGAACACAGTCATAAAAAGTTAATTCTTTAAATTAAACCCCTGTTTAATGAATAATTGAAGAGAAACCTGTTTCCAAGTAAAAACTCAGGGTCTATTTCCATAGAATCAATGGGAATGAAATCAGCTCATTGGCCTCCAACCAACAACGGTACTGGACCCAAAGTATGTAGTATGAAATTCTGATTATCCAGTAACAAATTAATATAAAATAGGTAAGAAGAGCAATGGCAATGGCACAGAGAGTAACTGCATTAAAGTCATGGAATGGCTCAAGCAATGAAGAAAAAGTTATTGCATTAAGTATGGTGATGAACATGGAAGAGAAACATAAACTCTAAACTCACTGTGCAAAAAAACAAACAAAACCATATTCTTTCCCTAATTTCAAAATGAAAATTCTAAAAAGAAAGACAGAATGGCCGATGTCAGAAAGTTACAAAAATATAGGTTACTAGGAAGCACCCTTGTTTATCCTGCAAGGATTATGACCACATATCACAGTGATCTCTTCTTTCAAAGGATGCCCATCCCCTGGACATGCTATCTTATCCCTGGCATATGGACATAGAGGAATGGGGCTCAGCTCAGTTTTACTCTATCAGATTATTCATGGGAATGCTTACCAGGTTCCATCCTCACCAACAGGTTCATAGGTTTTAACAAAATCGTTTCAATATCCCACAGATTCCAAATTGGCCCAATTCTCTATCAACACATGTCTAAGCAAATAGAATTTCTAGGAAACAGAAATTCGGCCCCTCAAGTAACCAAAAGGAGTATTTTTACCATTCTTAATGAAATTTTCCAAATTGTAGCATCCTTTCCCCATATATATATATGTGTTTTAAGTGCCTAACATGATAATGATAATTCAAAGTTTTTTGGTGGTTAGATTTTTCATAAGCATCTTTATTTTATTAGGTAATGCTACAATTATGTCTCTGTGTTCTAATTTATTTCTCTTTTCTCTTCACATTAGATTACAACTTCTGCTACCATGGAGCCAGTCTCCAAGAGAGCAACCTTCCTTATAACCTACTGGTTCTTGTCAGCTTCAGGAGAAGAGATAATAGATAATTAAATTTTATATTATAGTTTTCTAAGAATTAATGAGGTCAGGAATAAAAACTTTGACATTAGCTGAGAGGTTTTCTCATTAAAAGTATGGTCCAATTGCTTTGGGATTAAAACCAAGAAAAAGTTAACAACAACAACAAAAACATTTATGAATACATTAATGTCTTTTTACTAGGAAAGGCAGTTATACCATTTCCTAATGTCATAGAAGTATGAGAATTAGAGTTACTTAGTATTTCTTCCAAGAAGGAAAAAAAGAACACTCAAGCTTAACTGAATTTCTGTTTCTTATGTCTAAAAACTAAAACCTCTAAAAACTGTATGATAAGAATATAAATAAACCTATATGTAACATCCTTACAGGAAGCTTATTACCATGTGACAGCTTCTGAAAAGGCCATCATTTCACAACTCAGCCAAAGAGAAAGATTTAATTGACAAAAACAGCCCATGATAATTCACAAGTGACACCATCTTGGACTCTCTGCAATGCTGTAATCTGTATTTCCATACTTACCAGTCTTTCCCTCTCATATGTTCTCAGAACTAGCAAACCCTGCCATTTAGCCCTTGTTTTAGCTTTAAGGCAATGTCCTTCCCACAGACCAGCAGAGGTCTCTTACTCTGGCATTTCCTCTCTGCTCTACACTTAGTCTAAACACCTCCAAACAGACAGGCCAGCATTCCCAGAACAGCCCCTAACCAACTTCCTTTACACACACACACACACACACACACACACACACACACACACACACA
>PVIY010023824.1:0-38876 GCA_004026745.1 Myrmecophaga tridactyla | reverse complement strand
TCATGGCATCATTAATGTGAAATATGCAAATCCACACATTTGGTACTCACTCCCACTGTTATACACTCAGATTTCATAATGGTCAGTGTCCATATACATGCCATTCCTCAGACTTCCTTATTCCCAGTCCTCTAATTTCATTTTTTCCTAGCCTGTGACCAAGTAGCCAAAAATTGCTACTGTCCAATGTGCCCATATATGTCTTAATATTAGACCACTTCTCTTTGAACAGATGCACAATCCAAACACTACTCAATAGGAAATTTTCCTTTCACCACTAATTTTTAGGGGGTAAGTAGGACTGCAGTGCAGTAATGTAAAATGTTGAACTTGCACCCACCTATTGAACAATAATGGCTGTGGTGGGTTGAAGCTGTGTGTACACCAGAAAAGCATGTTCTTAAAGTTAATGCATTCCTGTGAATGTAAATCTATTTTAAGGAGGACCTTTTGATGAGGTTATTTAAGTTAATGTATAGCCCAGAGTGGGTCATAATACTCTTACTGAAGTCTATTATAAATGTGATGAACACAGAGAGAGAGAGAAAGGGAGAAAGCCATGGAAGCAAGAAGTTGAAATCAACAAAACCAGGAAGGAAAAGGAGAGACAACAAATGCCACATTGGCCTTGCCATGTGACAGAAGAGTCAAAGATCCCAGGCAGTCTTCAAGAAGGAAGCATTTCATTGATGATGTCTTGGTTTGGACATTTTCATGGCCTCAAACTGTAAGCTAATAAATTCCCATTGTTATAGTCAACACATTTCATGGCATCTGCTTTAAGCAGCCTAGAAAACTAAAACAATGACATCTTGCCTCCTCTATCCGCTAACCATAAAAAGATGCTCACACATAGCCACAGCTGTGAGTTAATGGACAGGAATCAGTACAATCATCATCAGTGACATGGGTGTCTGGACCACTGGTTTATACAGCTAACATGTGCCCTTTGGTCCTGATCAAGTCTAGTCACAGATATACATCACTTCTGCTTTATGGCAGAATGCTACTGGGGTCACCTGATTTTATGGTTTATTGGATACGAGTAGTTATGGTCAAATGTTTGGTTTCTGACAGGCCCAAATAACTCAAAGACTATTCCAGAAGCTATTTTTTGAAATGTGTATATTTTTTTCTGGTGTACATGCCACTGTTTTTCTCCATAACCCTAGGAGCCTTCCTTGTAACTTTATTATTAAATCTATAAACATTCCTATCAAAGACAGAGCTATTCAGGCCTGATTCTCCTACCAGAGATAGTGATATATCACCACACAATTATCTGGGATTGTAACATCTTGGGATTTTTGGGTTATATGGATCAAGTGATAGGGTTGCTTGGTACTGGAGCCTAAACCTTCTATAGAGTCCACTTAAAACCAGAAGCTGTCTGTATCACTGCATGATAGATCAAAGCATATTGCCAATTGTAGAATATTTTGCCTCAAAAAAGCAAAGAGGTCAGAATGCAAAAACTTATCTTTTACTTTGAAGGGTTTGTACTGGCCTGATCCCAAATACTGGATGAAGTAAGTTCGTAATCTTTCTAGGACTTATCTCCCATTCTCTAGAGTACCTGTGTCTTGCACTTGCACTTCTTTTTATCATGTTTGATTCATAGGATGTCATGGATATATAATGGATATATAACCCAACAATATTTCTCAGAAGTATGTGCAACTTCAACAGTAAAATAACACTTCCTGATAACAATTGACAGAAGGGCTACAGACTACTCCAAAACCAAAATAAATCATATGTTAGAAATTCAAAACTATTTAATAGGTTTCTATGTACCATTCTTTAACATTAAGATGCCTCATCTGTCTTCTTTCTTTAGGGTGTATTTCTCAAAAGTTAACTGAGAAGTGTGGTTGTAATATAACAGTGCCCAAAGCTATACACTCTATAGATGGATGGTGGATATTTTATTCATATTTCTTTTTTGGTTCAGATGATATCAGATTGCCGCTCTCTTAAAAGTCTTCCTAAATAAAGCCACTGCAGCTATGCTATGTGGAAAAGAACTCTAGAGTCTCTATTGCTCATCCTTTTACAATCTGGAATAGAGACAGAAAAATAATCTGAGAAGAATCAAGACTTTTTGTGATTGTGCCCAAAGCTCAACTAGATAAATAAGAAACAGGATCTATTGTGTTACATATCTTAGTGAGGTAATTTGCCTTTCATTAAAAAGGAAACAAGGGATCACTCACACCAAATGGCAGAATAGGAAACTTCACAGAAAGCTCCCTCCATCTGAAAAATTAACAATCTGGTAAAAGGGATGACAATTGCTTAAGTGGTAACCCTGGGGCCAGATTAGACATTTAGAATAACCATGGGAGTGCCAGACAAAGGGAGAAGCTACTATGCTCAACTTGTGTAAGTAGAAGCATGAACCAGTGGCCAGCTATCATTCCTTGGCCCTGAATCATCAGCTGTGCTGTGCAAATGTTGCCCTGATTCTGGAAGTGGACAGCTAGGGCCAGGGAAAGAAGAAACCTTGTCCTATGAGTATTGGGTTTGAAGTTCTAGGTCATTCTAGGGGATTCGTGTGGAACCAGACTAGATGCTGGCCTTGGTTTGAGTCCTCTGGGCAGCTGTGGCTTCTGGCCATCCACCAGTATCCACTGGAGCATAATGAGTCAATGCACCACTTCTCACTGGCTTTCTTTATTCCAGGTGGGCATATTTCCTGATGTAAAACTTCCCTCAGGAACGAGCACAGACACTAGCCTAAGTTTGGGTTTATTGGCAGCAGTGGCTTTAGGCCTCACAAGAGTCCCTACCAGGATGTAGAGTGAATGCAACTTTACTTTTTGTAATGTGTTTGCATGCGTGTGTGGTGTCTGGTGTATCCTTGAAGGAACAGAATGGACACTGGCCTAGGTTTTGGCCTGAACAGAAGTTGCTTCCAACTTCCCACTATCTTCTATAAAGAGTTTGGAGAGGCAGTACTTCTTTTTTCCTCCCTGAGAACCTTTTCCCTTTGTATTTATTTGTCTTTTTCTATCTCTCTTTATTTTTGTTGTTTTTGGTCTGGTGGAATTCAATGGAAGCTAATCTGAAAGAAATTCTGTCTGTGAGATTATTACTGACACATTTTAGATCAACTCTCTTCAATAAGATTAATGGACTAAAGAAATATATTGACAAGGAAATAAGGGAAACAATGTATGAACAAAATGAGAATTCCAATAATGAAATAGAAATGGTATAGAAGGGCAAAATGAAATCATGGAGCTGAAAAGGACAACAACTGAAATGGACAAATTCAACAGACACATTCAGCAGCAGATTAGAGGAGACAGAATAAAGGATCAGAGAATGTAAAGATAAGAGAATTGAAATTGTTCAGTCTGAGAAGCAGAAAGAAAATGTAATTATAAAAAACAAACATGTCTGGGATCCCTGTGCAAGACCAGCAAGCGTACTGATAATTGCATCGTAGCAGTTTCAGAAAGAGAAGAGTGAAATAAAAGTGAAGAAAAGGTTTTTGAAGAAATATCTGACGTAAAAATATGAATATACAAATCCAAAATGTTCAACAAATGGCAAATATAATGAACCCAAAGAGTCCCACACCAAGTTACATTATAGCCAAACTGTTATAAAACAAAGACAAAAACAGAATCTTGAAAACAGCAAGAAAGAAGTGTTGTGCCACATACAAGGGATCCTTAAGATTAACATACAATTTATCATTACAAATCATGGAGGCCAGAAGGTAGTTAGAATTACATATATAAAGTTCTGAAAGAAAAAATCTTGTCTAAGAGTAATATATCTGACAAAGCTGCTCTTCAAAAGTTAGGGAGAAATTAAAATATTTCCAGACAAATAAAAGTTCAGTGATTCATTACTGTGGAATCTACCTTACAAGAAATGATAAAGGGAGTCTTTCATATTGAAATGAAATACACTAGATGTTAACTCAAAGCTACATAAAAAAATAAAGATGTCTATTATAGACAACTATATAGGTAAACATACATGCAAGAATTATTGGATTTTTCACTCATAATGCTGTCTTTTAATTATTTTATGACATAAAATACAAATACCTAAAAAGCAAGCACAGACACTTGTTACTAGTCACACAACATATAAAGTCATAATCTGTGACAAGGACATAAATGGAAGAGATAGAGGAATACAGGACCAAAAGTATATGTATGTTATTGAAGTTAAGTTGGTATCAGTATAAACCAATTGTAATAGGTTTTAGACATTAAGTGTAATTGCCAGGGTAGCCATAAAGAAAACATAGAAAATTAACATAAAAGGAAATGAGATTTCTCAAAAGTAAAAAGTAAATAAAAATAAAAAAAAAGAAAATGAGAAATGATTCTAGATGACTCGTTATTAAAAGGTCATCCAAAGAAAATGAAGGCAGTAATGGAGAAGAGGAGGGACTAAAAAATGTATGAGACTTACAGAAAACAATTAGCAAAATGGCAGTAGTAAGTTTTGCCTTATCAGTAATTACTTTAAATGTAAATGGATTAAATCCTGTAACCAAAAGGCAGAGATTGGAAGAATGGATTAAGAAGAATAACCCAACTACATATTGCCTAAAAGAAGCTCATCTTAGATCCAAAGACACTAACAGGTTAAAAATGAAAGGATGGAAAAAAAATAGTCCTTGAAAATAGCAACTAAATGAGATCTTGGCTGACTATAATAATATCAGATGATATAGACTTTAAAGTTAAAACTATTGCAATAAATTTCCATGTACATTTTTGCTTGTTTGTTTGTTTGTTTGCATGGGCAGGCACCAGGAATAAAACTCAGATCTCCAGCATGGCAGGTGAGAACTCTGCCTGCTGAGCCACTGTGCCTGCCTTCCACGTACATTTTAACAAGCAGTTAAGGAACAAATTTTAAAGTTTAGTACAGGTTTTCTGCATATATATTTCACAATTAAAAAAAAACATTAAAAAACAAAACCTTTGCAAGAGACAAAGAAGGAAATTATACATCATTAAAACAATCAACTCAATAAGAAGATAAAACATTTACGAACATATGTACACATAACAACAGGGTCCCAAAATAAATGAAGCAAACACTGACAGAACTGAAGGGGGAAATACACAGCTTTACAATAAGAGGTAGAGATTTCAATATACCAGTTTAAATTCTGGATAAAACACCTAGACAGAAGAACAACAAGGAAATGGAGAACATGAATAGCACTATGACCAACTAGATCTAACTGACAAATATAGAATACCCAACAACAGCAGAATACACATTATTTTCAAATGCATATAAATCATTCTCCAGGCACAAGAAAAGTCTTACTAAATATGAAAATATTTAAATGATACCAACTACTTCTCTGACCTCTTTGGAGTTCAGCTAGAAATGAATAACTGAAGGAAAAGTGGAAAACTTACACATGTGGAAATTAAATAGTACACTCTTAAACAACCAATGGATTAAAAGCCATGCTAAAAAGTAAATTAGGAAATATTTACAGATGAATGGAAACAAGGATACAACATACCCAAACTTATGGAAGTCAGCAAAGGCAGTGTTTGGGTGGAAATTTATAGCTATGAACACCTACATTAAAAGAGAAGAAAAATCCCTTCAATAACCTAAATTCACTTCTTGATTCATGACCAGAAGAGCAAAATGAACACAAACTTCACAGAAAGGAAGAAATAATTAAGATTATGACAAAGCTAAATGAAATAAGAAAAAAAATGACAGAATCAACAAAAAGAGTTGATTCTTTGAAAATATATATACATTTAAAAGTTAGCTCTTTAAACAAGCTATAAAATTGATGACCCTTTAGTCCAATTCACAAAGGAAAAATGAGAAAAGATGTAAATAACTAAAATCAGAAATTAACTTGTTGATACCACTACTTACCTTACAGAAATAAGGGGTTATAAAACAATATTATGAACAATTGTCTTTCAACAAATAGATAATCTATATGAAATGGAAAGTTTATTAGAAGCACACAAATTGCATAACTTGTCTCAAGAAGAAATTAAAAACTTCAAAAAACCTATGATATGTACAGGAATTGAATCAATATTCATAAACTTTCAGCAGAGTAAATCCAGGAGCAGGTGGCTTCACTGATGAGTTCCATCAAATATTTAAAGAATAACCACCAGTCCTGCTCAAATTCCTCCACATAATTGAAGAGGAAAAAATGGATTTCAACTCATTCTCTGAGGCCAACACTACCCTGATACCAAAGACTGATAAAGACATTAGAAGAAAAGAAAATTACAGACCAATTTCTCTTATGACTATAAATGCAAAAATCCTTAACAAAATACCAGAAACCCAAATCTGAAACCACATTTGTTATGATTAGGTTCTGCTGTCAACTTGGCCAAGTGATTATGCCCAGTTGTCTAGTCTGGCAAGCACTGGCCTGACTATAGCTGGAAGGATGTTTCATGGCTGGTTGATAGTGGGAAGGCTGGTGTATTAAATCATCAGTCACTTGAAAGCATCTATGGTTGCTTACATCTGTGATCAACTAAGGCATGTCTCTCACCAAGGAGATAATCCAATCAGCTTAAGGATTTTTGAGGAAGAGAGGCTTTATCAATTCTTCTTTAGCCAGTGAGCCTCTTCTGTGGAGTTCCTCCAGACCCTTCATGCAAACTGACTTCACAGCCTGACCTTTTGGACTTTTCCATTCCCATAGTAATGTGAGACACCTTTATACATCTCATATTTACAGATATCTCCTTTTGGTGCTGTTTCTCTAGAGAATCCTGACTAATACAGCTTGGTACTAGGAGTGGTTCTTGAGAAACAGAATCTTAAAAATGGGTTTTTACAATTGGCTTTCTGCTCTGACTAGACTCAGAGGCACTAATGTCTCTGTTTCCAATAATCAAGATGGCACTGACAGTCCATGGTGTGAGTTGGCATGAGAGACACTCAAAATATCACCATTAGATTCTGTTAATTGTACAATTTTATGAGGCAATTCTCTGAGTGAGAGTGTTTTTGACACCTTTACAGAGTTTTGAGGATTGAAGAGGTATAATGATGTTGGATAGTTGTTAGATACACTGGAAACAGTGATAATGGAAAAGGATGAGCTGAAGACTTCAAATTTGCACCTTACATCACAATATGAAGGATGTAAAAGTTTCCATATGTGCCCTGAAATAAAATCTTATTTCCTGTGGTCACAGGCTTGAAATCTCTGAAAACCACACAGAGCCTCATTGTGATAGTAGCAAATTTACAATGCAAACTAACATCTCAACCTTGCAGGATGTCTGCTGTTTAAGTAAGGGCTTTGATTGGAAAAGAATAAGATCCCAAAACGTGGGATGGTGATATATGGCTTGCTAATGATGGTGATGGGGAGAAGGAATCCCTGGAATCTGTTGAGCCTTTGATATATAGACTGTATTGGACTGCCTAAGGAAAGATCTTCCCAACCCCCAGTCTCCAGTCTCCCCAGAGGAGTCAGCCATCCCACCTAACAATATTAACTTTTCAGTGCCTGCTAACCCTGTAACCACCTCCCCTAGGGAAATAGCCCTAACTCTTCCTCTGCAGGGACAAATCCTGTTTTACCAGATGATATTGCCATGGAATTCCCTGGGGTAATTGGCTTGAAAAACATTTTTATTTCTTTTCATAACTCACCCCCTCTACCTCTGTTTTCTTCAAAACTAGACTAAAGTACCAACAGGCCCCAAAAGATGAGGTACAAAGTGTGACACCTGAGGAGATATACTATACTCCAAAAGAACTGCATGAGTCTTTTAATCTATATAGACAGAAATCAGGGGAATATGTGTGGGAACAGATATTAAGGGTGGAAGGAATATAAAGTTGGATCAACTTGAATTTATTGCTATGGGCCCACTAAGCAGAGATTCTGCATTCAGTGTTGTAGCTTGAGGGGTTATAAAGGGTATGAACAGTTTGTTCAGATGGTTGGCTGAAACATGGATCAAACAGTAGCTGACATTATCTGAGGTTAAAATGTCATAACTGCCCTGATATAATGTAGATGACAGGAAGCAGAGGCTTAGAGAGATTGGAATGTTAGAGAGGATTTATCACGGAACACATGCTAACACACTGCAAGAAGATTCCGAGGACACATCTTTCATCAGAACCTTGAGAAATCAATTCGTGAGGCTAGATCCATCATCCCTGAAGAGCTCTGTAGTTGCCTGTTTCTGTAGGTCAGATATTACTGTGGGAACTGTTGTTACTGAGCTGAAAATCCGTAAATAAAACGGTGATGATCAGATCCTGAGTTGGAAGAAGCAACGTGGCAATAGTTAATCAACATAGAAAAGGTGGCCATAATGGATGCACAATGGACAGCAGACTCAAAGCAGCAGTCAAAATAATCTGACACACAGAGACTTGTGGTGTTGGCTAGTAGATCTAGGGAACCTAGAATTTAAGTTGGTAGACAGTCTGTCCTTGTTTGAGCTGTATAAGCAGAAGAATTCTAGGTCAAGTGAATGGAAGTCTAACCTGAATTACCAAAACAGAGTCACAGCCCCTAATCAAATTCCAGACTTGAAACAGTTTCCAGACCCAGAGCCCCTTGAATGAGGGGAGGGTCAGGCATACTTGGGGTAGGATGCTTTTACTCTGCCCGAAATTTACACTGTTAACCTTCATCCCAGCCTTTCCCATGGAGACCTATGGCCTTTTACCAGGGTGATTCTGCACTTGGGAAAATGAAATGATCAGATATTTCAGGGATTAATAGACTCTGGCTCAAAAGTGACACTAATACTAGTAGACCCAAAATGTCACTCTGGTTCAGGAGTGAAGAGTAGGGGCTTATGGACATCAGGTGATCAATGGAGTTTTATCCCAAGTCCATCTCACAGCGGATCCAGTGTGTCCCCAGACTCATAATGTGGTCATTTTCACAGCTCCAGAATGCATAATTGTAATCAATATCCTCAGCAAGTGGCAGAATCCCCACATTGGTTCTCTGACTCATGGAGTGAGGACTATTATGGTAGGAAAGGCCAAATGGAAGCCACTAGAATTGGACCTTCCTAGCAAAATAGTGACTCGGAAGCAATAGCACATTCCTGGTGAGATTGCAGAGATTAGTGCCACTCTTAAGGACTTGAAGGATGCAGGGTGGTGATTGCCAATGCATTCTTGTTCAACTGTCCTGTCTGACCTGTGTAAAAAACAAATGCATCTTGGAGGATGACAGTGAATTATTGGAAACTTAATCAGATGGTGACTCCAACTGCAGCTGCTCTTCCAGATATGGTATCATTGCCTCAGCAAATGAATACATCACCTGGTACCTGATATGCAGCTATTGATCTTGTAAATGACAGCTTCCTCGATAGCTGTCAGTAAGGACCATCAGAAACTGTTTATCTCCAGCTGGCAAGGCCAGAAGTATACATTCATTCTCCTGCCTCAGGGGTATATCAACTCTCCAGTTCTATGTCACAATCTTGTCTGCAGAGTCCTTAATCATTTCTCCTTCCCACAAGACATTACATGGGTTCATTATATTGATGATGTCATGCTTATTGGCCCTAGTGAGCAAGAAATAGCAACTATTCTAGATTTATTTGTAGGACATTTGCATATTGGGGGGTGGGGAAAATCCAAGAAAAATTCAGGGCCTAACCCCTCAGTAAAATTTCTAGGTGTCCAGTGGCATGGGACATGTTGAGATATCCCTTCTAAGGTGAAGGATAAGCTTTTGCAGCTGTCCATGCTTATAACCAAAAAAGAGATACAATGCCTAGTTCACCTCTTTGGATTTTGGAGACAAGATAGTCCACATTTGGGTGTGCTACTCTGGCCCATTTACCAAGCAACCAGAAAAGCTGCTAGTTTTGAGTGGAGATGGGAATAAGAGGAGGCTCTGTGACATGTCCAGGTTGCTGTACAAACTCCTCTGCCATCTTGGGTCATATGATCCAGCATATTCAACTATGCTGGAAGTGTCAGTGGAAAAATAGGGATGCTGTCTGGAGCCTCTGACAGGCCCTATGGAAGAATTACAATTCAGACCATTAGGATTTTGGAGCAAAGCCTTACCATCTTCTGAAGATAACTACTCTCCTTTTGAGAAACAGCTTTTAGCCTGCTACTGGGCCTTAGTGGAGACTAAACACTTAACCATGGGCTTCCAAGTTACAGTGAGACCTGAGTTGCCTATTATAAGCTGAGTGTTGACCCACCAAGCCATAAATGTGCATATGCACAGCAGCACTCCATCATAAAATGGAAATGGTATGTAAAAGATGGGGCTTGAGCAGTTCATAAAGGCACAAGTAAGTTACATGAGGAAAAGCTGCTACACGCCCAATGCTCATGGCCCCCACTTTTGCCACATTACTTTTCCTTTGTAGGGCCAGAGCTAAGATTCTGAACAATATGCAGGGAACACCCAGAAGTGGACAGTTGCAGCCCTACAACCCCTTTTTGGGATGTCCTTACAGGATAGTGGTGAGAAGAACTCCTCCTGGTAGGAAGAACTTGGAGCAGTGCACCTGTTTGTTCATTTTTCTTGGAAGGAGAACTGGCCAGAGGTGTATTTGTATACTGATTCATGAGCTTTTGATAATGGTTTGGCTGGACAGTCAGAGAATTAGGTGGAGTATTATTGAAAAATTGGTGACAAAGAGGTTTGGGGAAGAGGTATGTGAATAGACATTTTTCAGTTGGCAAAGAGCATGAAGATATTTGTGTCCATGTGATTGCTCACCAGAGGGTGACTTCAGCTGAAGAAGGTTTTAATAATCATGTGGTTAAGATGACCAGTCCTGTAGATACAAGTCATCCTCTTTCCTCAGCCACTCCTGCCATTAACCAATAGGTTCATGGACAAAGTGGGAATGGTAGGAGGGATGGAGGTTATGCATGGGCTCAGCAACATGGACTTCCACTCACCAAGGACAACTAGACTACAGCCACTGCTGAGTGCCCAATCTCTCAGCAGCAGAGAACACAATCAGTCCCTGATATAGCACCATCTCCAAAGTGATCGGCCTGCTAACTGATGGAAGGTTAATTACATTGGACCACTTCCATTAGGAAGGGGCAGTGATTTATTTTAACTGAAATAGACACATACTCCAGATATGGGTTTGCCTTCCTTGCACAAAATGTTTCCAGTAAAACTACCATCCACGGACTTACTGATTGCCTTATGTACTGTCATGGTATTCTACACAGCATTGTTTCTGATTAAGGAATCCACTTCACAGCAAATGAAATGTGGGAATTGGCACATACTTGTGGAATTCTCCGGTCTTAACATGTTCCCCATCATCCAGAGGCAGTTCAGTTGATGGAATGGTGGCATGGCGTTTTGAAGACCCATCATGATGTCAATTAGGTAGCAATACCTTGCAGGGCTAGGGAAGTGCTCTCCAGGAAGGTGCTTATGCTCTGGATCCATTGTATGGTGCTATTTCTCCCATAGCCAGGATTCACGGTTCCAAGAACCAAGGGGTGGAAATGGGAGTGACACCACTCACTATCACCCCTAGTGATCTGCTAGGGAAATTTTTGCTTCCTGTCCCTGCAACCTTAAGCTCTGCTTGTATACAGGTCTTAATTCTCAAAAGAGGAGTGCTCCTACCAGGAGACACAATAATTATTCCATTGAACTGGAACTTAAGACCACCACTTGTGCTTCTCATACCACTGAATAAACGGGGATGAAAGGGGATTACTGTTCTGTCTGGGGTCATTAATACTGACTATCAAGGGGAACTAGGACTGCAACTACACAATGGAGGTAAAGAATAGTTTTCTTGGAATACAGTAGCTCTACCTGTATTTCTTTCCTGTATTCCAGGAAAACTATTCTTTACCTCCATTGTGTAGTTGCAGTCCTAGTTCGCCTTGATAGTCAGTATTAATGACTATCAGGTGTCTCTCAGTACTACCATTCCCTGTGATTAACAAACCAATCCAGGCAGGATTAACAAATGCCCAGGAATTGAGAGAATGAAGGTTTGGGTCACCCCACCAGTCAAAGAACCACTTCAAGCTGAGATGCCTGCTGAGAGTAAAGGGAACATGGAATGGGTAATAGAAGAAGGTAGTGATAAATATGAACTATGACCACTTGAGCAGTTATAAAAATGAGGACTTTAAAAAAAAAATGAGGACTTTGATTTTATGAATATTTCTCCCTGTTTTGTTCTGAGTATATTTGTATTTGTACATACACACATATCTTGTTGTCCTCTTATGTAATAAAAGTTGTATTTTTATATGATAATATTTAAGTCATAGGATAAGAAGTTTAAGAGCGACTAAATTTAAGAGTTACCTAAGGACTTGCACCTTATTCTGGAGAGATGTAGTGTGTTTCTGGTTTTACAAAGGACAGTTAAGTATTGCTAGGCAAAACATATGTCTGTTATTGTGTTCTATTTGGAACTTCTAACTTCTTTAAAGCAATCCTAGGAACACACATGTGCACAGCCTTCAACCACACTTCCAGCTCTGAGAAAGTGCTGACCTGCACTGCTGATCACATCTGCCCCCAACCCATGAAGGCATAACAACGACCTGCTGCCACAGCTCTACGCATGTGCACAAAGGGCCCCACACCCTAGACTAACACACACCAGGGTAATGCTCCCCCAGACTGGTGCACCAGCATGGTTACATCCTCTGCAACCACTGGGTGCCCATGTTCACAAGCATCAGCTTAACATCCCCAACATGCACCTATACCTGCACTGAAAAGAATAACTGCACTGAGTGCCCTACCCCATACCCTGCCCCCTGCTGTACATTCAGCCTGCAAATACAAGGCCTGAGACTACTGAAAAAAAATCAACTACTAAAGTAAATCAATCAAGATATTTACATGCAATGAAAACAACAGAAGATCACTAAGTATCACAATGCAGACAGATATAGCCCTGCTCAATGACAAAATTAAAACACCAGAGGAGACACAAACATTGGAAAAACTAATCAAAGATGTTCATACAACTCTACTTAATAAAATGCATGGGATGGCAAATGACATAAGGAGATTAAGAAGACAGTAGAAGAGTATAAAGAGGAATTTGAAAGAATAGAAAAATAGCAGATATCACAGAGATTAAAGACTCTGTTGACCAAATAAAAAATATACTAGAGGCACAAAACACTAGATTTGAAGAGACAGAAGAAAGAATAAGCAATATAGAGGACAGAATAACTGACTTTGAAGAGTCAAAACAGCAAATGGCAAAAAAGATGGAAAATTTTGAATTGGATCTCAGGGAAATGATAGACAAAACAAAGTACACAAGTATAAGAATCACTGATGTCCTAGAAGGAAAAGAGAAGAGTAGCTGAGGATATAATGGGGGAAAACTTCCCAACCCTTATAAAGGACATTAATATAAGTCAAAGAAGCCAAATGAACTACAAACAGAATAAATCCAAATAGGCCTTCCCCAAGAAGCATACTAACCAGTCTGTCAAATGTTGGAAGAGAAGCAGAAAATCTTGAAAGCAGTAGAAGAAAAACCATCTACAACATACAAGAGAAACCAAATAAGATTGAGTTCAGACTACTCAAATACCACCCTAGAGGAAAGAAGGCAGTGGTATGATATATTCAAGATCCTGAAATATATCATATATCAATTCTTCCAGCCAAGAATTCTGTACCCAGCCAAACTGTCCTTCAAAACTGAGGGAGAGATTAAAGTTTTCACAGACAAACAAGTACTGAAAGAATTTGTCAACAAGAGATAGGCCTTACAAGAAATACTAAAAAGAGTTCTACCAGATGAGAAAAAAAGACAGGAGATGTAGTTCTGGAGGAGAGCACAGAATTGAAGAGTACCAGTAAGGATAATTTAAAGGATAAAAAGAGAATGAAGAAGAAGAATATATAGATGTGACAAATAAAATAAAAAAGATAAGATGGTGGATCCAAGAAATGCTTTTTCAGTTAACTTTGAATGTTAACAGACTAAACTTACCAATTAAAAATGAAAAAGATCAGCAGAATGGATTAAGAAACATAATCTAGCCATATGCTGTTTATAAGGGACTCATCTAAGACAGAAGGATACAAATATATTGAAAGTAAGAGGATGGAAAAAGATTTTCCACACAAGTTGTAGCCAAAAGAAAGCAGGAGTAGCTATACTAACATTGGACAAAATAGACTTTAAATGTAAAGACATCATAAAAGACAAAGAAGGGACACTATATACTAATTAAAGGGTCAACCCACCAAGAAGATATAACAATCACAAATGTCTATGCTCCCAATCAAGGAGCTCCAAAGTCCATGAGATAGACATTGGCAAAACTGAAGGAAACAATAGATGTTTCAATAACAATAGTAGGAGACTTCAATACACCACTCTCCTCTACAGATAGAACAACCAGACAGAATATCAACAAGAAAATAGAGAAGCTAAATAACTTGATAAATGAATAGACCTAACAGATGTATAGAGGTCATTGCACCCCAAAACACCAGGATATACATTCTTCTCTATTGTTGATGGAACATTTTCCAGGATAGATCATATGCTGAGGCACAAAACAGGTCTTTATAAGTTTAAAAACATTGAAATTATTCAAAGCACTTCTCTGATCACAAAGGGATGAAGCTGGTTCTCAATAATCACCAAAGAAGGAAAACATTCACAAATATATAGAAGTTAAATAACACACTTTCAAACAATTCTTTGGGGTCAAAGAAGAAATTTCTAGGGCAATCGGTAGCTATCCAGAGATAAAGGAAAATGAGAATACAACTTATTGGAACCTATGGGATGCAGCAAAGGTTGTGCTGAGAGGGAAATGTATTGCCCTAAATGCCTATATTAAAAAACAAGAAAGAGCAAAAATCAAGGACTAAACAGCACACTTGGAGGAACTTGAGAAAGAACAGCAAACTAACCCCAAAGCAAATAGAAGAGAAATAATAAAGATTAAAGCAGAGATAAATGAATGGGAGAACAAAAGAACAATAGAAAGAATCAATAAAACCAAAAGTTGGTTCTTTGAGAAAATCAATAAAATTGATGGGCCACTAGCAAGACTGACAGAGAAAAAAAGAGGATGTAAATAAACAAAACAAATTGCTGAATTTATTAGCTCAAGTAACTTTGCTGTAGATTTCTCAGGATCTTTCTAGTATAGTATCGTATCATCTGTAAATAATGAGAGTTTTACTTCTTCATTTCTAATTTGGATGCCATTTATTTCTTTGTCCCGCCTGATTGCTCTAGCTATAACTTCTAGCATAATGTTGAATAGTAGTGGTGACAGTGGGCATCCTGGTCTCATTCCTGATCTTAGCGGTGAAGCTTTCAGTCTCTCCATTGAGTATGATGCTGGCTATCGGTTTTTCATATATTCCCTTTATCATTTTGATGTAGTTATCTTTGATTCCTATCTTTTAGAATGTTTTTATCAGAAAAACATGTTGAATTTTGTCAAGTGCTTTTTCAGCATCAAGATGATCATATAATTTTTCCTTTTTTGATTTATTAATGTGCTGTATTACATTAATAGATTTTCTTCTGATGAACCATCCTTGCATTCCTGGTATAAGCCCTACTTGGTCATGGTGCATAATTTTTTAATGTGTTGTTGGACACTATTTACTAATACTATTTCTCAATATTTTGTTGAGAATTTTTGCATATATGTTCATTAGGGAGATTGGCCTGCAGTTTTCCTTTCTTATAGTCTTTTTACTGGTTTTGGTATTAAAATGATATTAGCTTTATAAAATGAGTTAGGTAGAGTTCCTATTTCCTCAATTGTTCAGAAAAATTTGAGCAGGATTGGGGTTAGTTCTTTTTGGAATGTTTGATAAAATTCCCTTGTGAAGCCATCTGACCTGGGTTTTTCTTTGTAAGAAGATTTTGATGACTTTGCTGGGTATATACCAAGCAGTTCTGTTGCTGGGCCATAGGGCAACTTGATATTTAGTTTCCTAAGGAACTGCCAAACAGTTTTCCATAGTGGCTGCACCATTATACATTCCCACCCGCAGTGCACAAATGTCCTAGTTTCTGCAACACTCTAACACTCATAGTTTCCTGTTTGTTCAATAGCAGCCATTCTTATAAGTGTGAGGTGGTATCTCACTGTCATCTTGAATCTGCATTTCCCTTATAGCCAATGAAAATGAGCATCTCTTCATGTGCTTTTAAGCCATTTGCATTTGTTCTTCAGAAAAACGCCTATTCATATCTTTAGCCCATTTAATAATCAGGGAAATCAAACCTTTTTATAATATGTGATTTCCAAATATTTTCTCCCACTGAGTTGGCTGCCTCTTCACCTTTTTGACAAAGTGGGAGATGACTCCCAGGGGTGAATCCAGACCTCGCACATGGGATCAACTATTCCGTCCTGACCCAAAGCGGGAAAAGAAGTGTAACTAATAAAGGATCAGTGGCAGAGAGAGTTCAAATAGAGTTTAGAGGCTACTCCAGAGGTTGCTCTTATGCAATCTTCATTTAGACCTTGCTACCTATCATAACCTGCCAACCCCCAACCAGGACCACTCCAGACAATCCTAAAGAACATCTAGGACAATATATAAGATTCCACAAGGGTTCCATGCACTAGAGTAACTTTCCAGAAACCTGTGACCTTCAGATGGGTCCCTGGTCCAGATAAGTCCTGAAACCTAGTCCAGCCTCTCCAGAACATCAGATAATTCCAACTTCCCACTGCATATTAGTGACAGACCCTTTCAATATGAAAAATTTAGAATGGCCATAGTTCAAACACCCCTAAAGGGAGTGATAGAAAGATCAAAGGTGATGGTGGAGTTATACAGAGAAGATAGGATTTAATGAATGAATATGAATGCTGAATCATTACATTGATGTAGTCTCCAGTATCTTAGAACAGCTAGAAGTGAAAACCTAACATTGTGGAATTTCAACGTATCAAACTCTGAAATATGTTCTACAACTAATTGTGGTGTTGTGCTTTGAAATTTATTGCTTTTTTGTATATGTTATTTTTCACAAAAAAGAAGGAAATAAAGTCAATTGTGATGATAAAACAATATTTATTTCTTCTGGCCTCCTATATTCTAAAGCAGGTAGAAGGAAAAATCTGAGAGGATCATATGGTAGTACATGAAAAACTCTGGAATCTGTCCTATTTGTTGAAGAGTGCTTTGAAAACTATTGCTTTTTTATTTCTTTGCTTTGTATATATGTTATACTATACAACTGTGGCAGTTAGATTCAGTTGTAAACCTGTCCAAGTGAATGTGCCTAGTTCTGTTGCTGTGGACATGAGCCAATGGTACATGAATCTCATGTGTCACTCATTACATCTGCAGTCGACTAAGAGGTGTGCCTGATGCAATGAATGATGTTTGAGTTAATTGGCTGGTGCTTAAATGAGAGAGCTCAACATAGCACAGCCCAAGCAGCTCAGCCCAGGCCTTTGGAACTACAGAAAGAAAACACCCCGGGGAAGGTTATTGGAACCCAGAGACCTGGAGAGAAGGCCAGCAGAGATCACCCTGAGCCTTCCCATGTAAGAAAGAACCTCAGATGAAAGTGAGCTGCCTTTCCTCTGAAAAACTAATGAAATAAATCCCCTTTTATTATAAGCCAATCCTCTCTGGTGTGTTGCATTCCAGCAGCTAGCAAACTAGAACGACAACTAAAATGTAAAAAAAAATATATATATATATATATATATATATATATTGCTAGCTCACCTAAACCTTTTTCATCAGATGACCTCCAAATAGCTGCTACTACATTGGGAGGGAAGGTGTGGGTGGCTGGGATAGAGGAGAGCGGATAGAGCACAGCTAGGAAAAAAAAGACCACAGTCTTTAGACTCAAACACTTATCTAGTAAATATTTCCAGAATTGGTCAATTATATATTGCCCTAAAATTAATTTTTCAGAGACTCTCTTTGACAAAGAACCAAGTGTAGCTTGTGAAGACATGGCATGAAAGGAAGTGCATGGATAACTGGGTTCTCTAAAGGACATATTGCATCAGAGAAAACATCCATCCTCTTTTTTTTAAAATGAAAAAATTACAGATACCAAAACTGCATAATTTGGCCCATAGGAAAAATATTTTTTCTTTTAAATAATGGCATCTGCTTATATTGAAGGTTCTCATCAGAAATAGTCTTAAGAGATTGCTGTCTTGCATCAAGTATAAAGATATTATTGAGGATGTTTATTCATTATGGCACATCATCTGTGTATTCCTTTCTCACAAGAGAAATGATCATGGAGCTGGTAATGTCTTGCCTTTTCAGAAATGTGTTTGCCTTTATCTCATAAGCATAATAAATTGTGTAAATAATAAAAGTTTCACTTTGTTTAAATTGACCTCTTGAAATTTGTGATACATTTATATTTAAGTTATTGAAAATGTATTATCCATTTTTGTATCTTACTTTATTCCTTGCTCCATTTCATAGTAATTTTTTATCCTTCTTTTTTTATACACTTTTAACTTATTTTAGATAATTTATTTAGCCTTATAAGCCACTTGACGTCTTTCCAAGAACAGGCAAACATAAAAGTATGAAGTCAATTAAAAATGAAACACTATCTCCCTTAATCCTAAATGTAACTCTTTGAATTGATTATTTACATTTACAGGAAAAAGAAAAGGCATATAAAATGACGTAAAACAATCAAAACATAAGTAGAAAATCTAGAAATCATAAACCTAACTCTAGAAATCATATTTTTTCTACTTTATCATGTTGTCTCCCTTTGCGCTGAAGGTGGTAATAAAGCAATGTTATCCTTAAGGTACTATTGTTCCTAAGGACATATTAAATTAATTTAAAGTCTGAAATAGGCTGGGTCAATAGGAGGTTCTATGACTTTGAATTTTAAAGTGTCTCATTTTGATGGCTGAGAATATTGAAGAGGTTAGTGCTTAGTATATTTACAGTTCTAAAAGCACTTAGTAAAACAGTGAGTTTGGTATATTTAGAAAATTGCAAGCCACTACTCCATGTAGTAATTGGTAATATCACTGAAACTGCTGAAATATATTATTTGGCTGAGAGTGAGATAGGGGCCCACAGGCAGAGAGGAAGCTAGCCTACTAATCAGAATCCTGCCCTCAGTTTTCTTATTTTCTACATTATATAGGCAATAACTCATGAAAATACAACTAAACATATATTTGTATTGGCTAGAGAAAAGATACTTGATTATGCTTTGAAATATAAAGTGAAGAGGCCCAAATCATACTCAGCTAGAATTTTTTTGAATGAAATAAAGAACAGAATCGTAAATTCTAAGAGCTCAGATACATTATAGATAAACACAATGAGGTGAATTCTCCACATTTTTACCCCATCCTTGACCACATATATGTATTTATATGAATATATTCCATAAAAGACTTCATGGGATTTGATCATCACTGCAAACCTTGGTTAATAATGGACATAGAACTTCAGTGACATTGAAAAGGGAACTTCTCCCTTGAAGTTACACATTTCCAGGAAACATGGGAATATTTTGAAGAAGTCTTCGCATCTATGAAAACATAAGAAAGGCAACCTTAGTGTTTCTTTATGAATGTAAAAGTAGCTCAGAAAAGAAGGATTATAAGCAGGAACAGGAGTCAGCATGCTGAAGCTCACCTAGTTTTAAAGTGAAACACCTATGAGACAGAAGAATCATGGCTAAATGCAGCCAAGCATGTGCTGATTCTATGTTGTGGCAATGTAGTGAATTTCATGTTTGAGCTTTGCATGCTCTACAATACTGTTAAACACAAATCATGAATAAAAAATAAGAAAATCTCATTCCTCCTTGCAGACAGTCCACTAAAAATGTTTGCATCATGACGCAATTTACGTTAACATCATGTCCCAACTATATGTGGGCTAAAGTGGTAAGTTAGAAATGCAAGACATTGAAAACATCATAAACTATGTCCCTTATGAATGCCAGAATTTTACTTAGGCTGCTTTTGCACAATCTACCAAAATGAAATGATTCCTAGCTGCCTGACATATCTTCTCAAGCTTCAAACCATTCCATTTCAACAATCTAACTGAAATCCAGCTGGCTCATAATCAAATATGATAAAAATCCAAAGTGTTGCTAATTAACTAGAGAACAGAATTTGAAATTATGACAAGAAATATTTCCTCACTCTTGACTGAGGGAAGCGGAGCACAGATGGTCAAGGTGACGCACATTCCTGGGCCTTTGAAAGACTATTTTGTTCTCAATTTCTACATGAAATAGTGCTTAATTTTTTAAAAAGAGCAGCTCATCTTACTGTCTGATTTAAAGTGTTTATTGTTAACTCCTCCTATAATTTAGGTTTTTAACTGATTTGTTTATCCTTGCCTCTAGCTTAGATTACTGCAAGTACTTCCAATTCTATTGCAAGCAGAAGTTTCTGTGGCAATTACAGTCCTTCCAGAGGACAAGAACACTGAGGTCACATCACATCAGTACTTTCTGTCTTGTACTGATACCTATCAAATTCTGAAAATAATTTAAGGTTTTGGTCCTTAGCCTCAGGGCATCAAACTAGATAGAATCTAGCAATTTCAGAAACCTTATCATGTTCAACACCACACTACTCAATGCAACTATTTTCAGCAAGCAGTCTATGGTATTGATCCTAAAACTAAAACAGACAGAATTCTAGGTCAGAATACTCCTTTAAAATCAATGAAATTGTTGAAATTAGTTTGAAAATGCCTACCAGGATATTAGAGCATCCTCAAAGAATTTGGCAACTGTTTAGCAAGTTCATGCTTTCATATTTGTCAAAATATCATTCTTTAAGGCATAGCTGTGTTTAATTTCCTTTCCCATTTACAATGAGAGATATCGATCCCTCCTCCATCCATGCAGGCCTAATTCTGCTCATTTTTACCTCACCCTTGGCCACAAAAACAGAAGCCATAAAACAGAAACACTCTCTGTTTCTATCCTTTTCCCCACCCTACTATCTGTCTTATCTATCTATCTATCTATCTATCTATCTATCTATCTATCTATCTATCTATCTATCTATCCATCTATCTGTGTCTGTCTATCTATCTTCTCCAAGTGTCTGCTGAGGGTCACACTTGCAAAAAACAACACACTCAAGCTATTTTAAGCAGCAAAGCAATTTATTAAAGAGATGTTGGCTCTGTTTCTCTCCCACACCCCCCATCACTCCTGCTCTCTTTCCTCTTCTATCTTCTCTTCCTCTTTCACTTCCCCCTTTCACTGGTTGATCATGCAAAAGAAGTGTGTAGCCATAATGACCACTGGCAGCTTTCTTTCAACTATGCAAGTAGACTTAGGATAAAACAAAAATATAAGAACAAGCAAATGTGCTTAGGAGGAGCTCAGAGTCACTGGCCTGGTTAATAGTTGTCCATCTTTATTCCATGGAGCTGTGTGCTTCAGACCAAACTGACCCCATCCCAAAGAGTGAATTTTGATTACTTCTAACTAATGTCCTGATGACCCCAAACTCCTGTTCAGTATTTAGTTTAGTAAAGAAGCTATAATTTAGTTATGCAACCAATGAGACATTATAGGGAAATTATGCTACAGTAGCTTTTGGAAAGTTTTACTTACCTTTACACTCTCCAAAAGCAGAAAAAAAAGGTCACTTCAGCCTAAATCAGTCAGGGTACAATCAAAGGAGCAGAACCATACCCATTCATGACTAAACAGAACAAAGCCAAAATTAAAATTCTCGACACAGTAGAAATAGAAGGAAATGTACTTAACTTCATAAAAACTGTATATAAAAACAACCTACAGGTCACATAAGATGAACAAATGCATGCTTTCTGCCTTAGATAGAGAACAAGGCAAAGATGTCCACTCTCAGAAGTTCTATTCAACGTTATATGAAAGGTGTTATCCAGTGCAATCAGACAGGAAAAATAAATAAAAGTTATTCAGATTGTAAAATAAGGAGTAGAACAGTTTTTAGTCACAGATGACATGATCTGTATGTAGAAAATCCAAAGGAAAATATATACACATGTGTATACAGAGAGATAGTAGAACTAATAAATGAGTTCAGCAAGATTACAGACGATAAGAGTACACAAAGAGTTCATCCCCCCCCACTAGTTTGATAGCTGTCTATTCTATTTTATATTTTGGTAATAGCCTATATATTTTATTGTATTTGTCAGAAACAGGAACTGCTAGATTTTTATCCAATATTCACTTTTTTCCATTCTTTCTTTCTAGAAGAACCTTAATTTAATTGGAGCCTGTGCCAGTTTGAAAGGATGTATGTACCCAGAAAAGCCATATTTTAATCCTAATCCTATTTTGTAAAGGCAGCCATTTCTTATAATCCCTATTCAGCACTGCATGCTTGAAATTTTAATTAGATCATCTCCCTGGAGATGTGACTCAGTCAAGAGTGGCTGTTAAACTGGATTAGGTAGAGACATGTGTCCCTCCATTCTAGGTGGGTCTTGATTACTTTACTGGAATTCTATAAAAGAGGAGATTCTGAGCGAGCAGAACGACATAGCCAGGAGAAGGAAAGAGTCCACAAGCCAGCAACCTATTGGAGATGAAAAAGGAAAATGCCTCCGGGGAACTTCACGGAACAGGAAGCCAGGAGAGAAAGTTAGCAGATGATGCTGTGTTTGCCACATGCCTTTCCAGATGAGAAAGAAACCCGGACCGTGTTCGCCATGTGCCTTCTCACTTGAGGGAGAAACCCTGAACTTCATCGGCCTTCTTGAACCAAGGTATCTTTCCATGGATACCTTAGATTGGATATTTCTATAGACTTGTTTTAATTGAGACATTTTCTCGGCCTTAAAACTGTAAACTAGCAACTTATTAAATTCCCCTTTTAAAAAGCCATTCTGTTTCTGCTATATTGCATTCTGGCAGCTAACAAACTAGAACAGAGCCATTTGGAAACTTCACTTTTCAGTTTCTTGTGAAATTTAACAAATGTGACCAAGTCAAAAGTCCATGGAATAGGGTAGAAATTTAGGTTGGTGCTTCCATGAAAGCTTCCTTTAAAGAGAGATCTGAGTCAACTGGGAAGTCATTTTACCTTTAGCACTTCCTGTTGCCTTACTTAATTCTCTCAGTACTGTGCAAATAGCCATAATGAGAAGAGGTGCATGGACGGACTTCCAACCAAATGCAAAGGATGGCAGCTCAGAGAGTCTGGGTTCCGAATGACAATGTGGGGCCTCCATCCTGCCTGGACTCCCAACATGTAACATTTTTATGTGTTTTCTTTTTTAATCCAACAAATTTAACTTTTTTATTATTGCTTAATATTTTTAATAGTTACTTGGATTGCTTGCATACATTAAAAATTTTCTTTGTTCATGATTCCTTATTCATTCAGACCTACCTTATGGTTTTCTCTCTTACTGTATTCTTTGTACTTTTTTGCTATGTACTTTGTACCATCTATTAATGGTACTCTCTCCAGCTTTTGTTTAATTGAAAATGTTGAATTTGTTTTTGAAGGAGAGATTTGCTTGGGGCTTGATTCAGGTTTGAACTTTCTACCTGCACTTTTAAGACATAGCACTTTTCTAACTTTCATTGTTTCACTAGTAAAATTTATTATAAGTATAATTGTTTTTCCTTTGGAGATGACTTGATGTTCTCTTCATTTTTTAATTCATGTCTCATCTGTTCTGGACAGTTCTCAACCATTCTCTGTATTTTGCTCTTCTGGATATGACCATTTAGTTCTATTTATCAAATCCATCAACCTCTGCCATATTTCACATTTTCTTTTCTCTCTGGTCTGCCATCTGAGATTCTTCAGAGAGTTCTCTCTTCTAGCTTACAAATTTTAATTTTGTAATCTATCAATTAACCCACACATTGTACTATCTTTAATTTTAGTTCCATTTTTTTACTTTTAGCTTTACTTTATTTTTTAAATCTTCCATTGAATTAGGATAACCATTTGTTGCTCACTTTCTGTTTACTTAATTTTAAAAAATATTTTATATAATATATATAAAATGCATATATATAGATATAATACATGAGAATTCCATTGTATTAAATAATTGTAGGTACTAAATCTGTTGGGTTTTTTTTTGTTACTGTTGTACTGTTGTGTTTGCTGGCTTTAAGTCATTGTAGATTGTTCTTCACATGTTATGTTGACTGTGCTTCAAAAGAAGTGAAGTTTTGGGGGAGGTGGGTAGAGAATGTTTCACAAGTGATCATGCAGAGCAAGTAGGATTCTTATCACCATTTCCAGTGTACAGTTAGTGTAGGTGAAATATTAAAAGTTGCTATTTGTGATGACTGACTGGGAAAGAAGTAAGCCCAAGGGAGATATATTTCATTTAAAGAAGAAGATTAAGGGAACATACAAGAAGCAGGGATGCAAAAAATCTTTCTGATGTAACATGAAGTCTAAGAGGCGCCATGGAAGTATAGACACATATGGGGGGTTGGGAGAGGTTGGTGAGAGACTGAATTAGATCAGAGGATACACAGAACAATATGGAAATAAGAGTTGCAATAATAATGATGACGGCCTAGGGGTATGGCACTTCTGCCAGGCTTCAGGTAAACAGCAGATGTGATTTTTCCTTATTGCCACTTAGGAGATGTTCTAAAACATCCTACTGAAACTACACTCATTAGGAGTATACAACTTGAGCAAAGGATAATCTTGCCAGGAATATATAGAACCCAGTGGCTCTTACTTAAATTCTGCTGAGTGTAGACTAGAACCTAAGGGATAATGAAATCATAATAGATGTTACCAATAATAATCCATGTAGCTGATTTATCAAAGCAGTAGAAAATAACTGAAAATAAAGACACCTAATACCGTCTTTCAAATTCCTATATTACCAGGTAATATAGTGACTCAAGTCTCCTGGCTCCTAGTTTTGCCATTCTTAAATGAGAGAAATAGGCATATTATACTGATTTACAACTCAGTGACTGATTTTTCCAAGAATATTTTTGTTAAATATGCACAATAAAATTTCATCAGAATACACTGATTTGGAATTTATAGCCTAGACTATCTGAATTAAATTTTCATACTTTTTTTTGCTAAAATAACAATAAAAGCAGGATTTCAAATTGAACCCTTAGTGAGAATTCTCTAAACCATTAGCAGTTGAATGAAGAGAAATAGTTATTACAAAATCAATATGTTTTCCAGAAATAAGATTTTGAATGATTTAAAGATTTATCTTTCACTTTTTGAATCAATTTATACTTTCAGCAAAAGTTAGCGAATAGAAATGGGTTATGATAACTTTATGAGACAGATATTTTTTACCCCATTTTATAGATAAGGATGTTGAGCATTGAAAGGCTAACTCCACAGTTATGAATTAGCTACATCCTGACACTGCCTGATGCCTACTTTCTTTTTCTTTGGGCTCTTTACAGGTCTATGATATACTGGTTCATATAAGAGAACTTGTGCCTTAATTTATCCAAGGCTTCTTGAGGTTCCAGAAGTAGAAATTTTGTCTTTTTAAATAATGCTATAACAGATGCTGTGCATGCTCTGTCCCTTTCTTGTCAGCATGAGTTACTACACACATATGGTTCTCTGTCTGAGGGCTTTTGCAGATTTCAAGAGTGTGTGTGCTCTCTTGCAGAGCAGACTGGAATTGCGAGACATTAACACCCTCAGAAGAGCCCTCAACCAATGAAGAACAGAAATTGGTGGGAAATAGCACAGGTCCTTGCTTATCATTGGGCCAAATGTCTCCCCGAGTTTCCATCGGGAGTGAGCCCCAGTCACACAGTGGCAGCCCACTCATTTGTACGCCTTATATTGGCTTCTGTGCAATCTTCATCTTACTTCTCGCTCTCTTACCAGTGTTGCCTGGAATCACCACCCAAGTAAGCTACTTCCACTCAAATTCTTGTTTTGGAATCTGCTTATAGAGGAGCATAGTCTATGCCAAAAATATTACATAATATTTTATTTCATCATAGAGTGAATATTTGACATTGTAGATTATTATGTAAGATGGGTTTTATGATTTATAATTTGACCTTAAATCCTTGTTTCTTTTGCATGGATATTTCTGGATGGCCATATATATAAGAGTATAAAATTTCCTGTTAAAAGTGGTTTGCCATAGAATCAGAATTACCCACCTTCAAATGGATTATGTGGGTTGAATAGTGAGTATCTCAGCATTGACCATGATAAATTAAAGATTACAGATCCTTCCCAAGACACTGTGGTCTCTGTAGCCTCCTGAGACTCTTGAGTGAACTATGGGATCAATAATAGTTACTTGAATTGATAAATAAATCTTTTCCTATCACATTGGATTCTGGTAGTCACATTAGGTATAGATTATAGTTATAAGATGTTTAAAAGAACAGCATGGAAGTTAATCAGAGAAAAATCAGATTTAATTTGATTTAGTTCTTAAAAAGGCAGGAAATGTAATATTCACTGTACTGAACAATTTATATTTATATTTATTTATTATAATCTAATTGAATATTGTAATTGAAAATAATTACATATTGAAGCGTTCAAGAATTTTGTGTTTATTATAATCAAGAATATGCATTTTATAAATAATTTGAATATAGGACTTTAAAATTAAGTATTTTCTCTGGTTCTAAAATAAATAACATTGTAGGGCCATGCATCAGGAAACCTGAAATGAAATTGTTTAATAGACTTTATTGAGGGTAAAATAGATATTTATTTTCTTCTCTAATATAATTTTTAAAACCAGTTTCACAACTTTTCAAAAACCCATACACCAGAATCAATGTTTTCATTCTCCTATGATTTTCCATTGTACTTAAAATAAAATCAGAATTACTTAATAAGCTACGAGATTTTTCATAATCTGGCTGCTCTCGCACCCTGATATTATTACAAGCCATTCTCTACACCTAACCCTCTTCTGGCCCACAGACCATATTTCAGTCCTTTAATACAGCAAGCCTTTACCCACTTCAGATCTGCTCTACATTTTTCATTTCCTTGAATGGTGGTGTTAGTACAATTCAAAAAAATTCAAATAGTAAAAGAAGGCAGTTCTTTGACTTAAATAGTCAGGAGTATCGGTGTAAAATTAGTCAGCAGGATTTACTTGAAGAGGTTTATTTTTTGCCAATGATAAAAATGTATTGCAGGAAAGAATCTTTTGGCTTGTTAAGATCCATAGTACATATAAAAGAACTGAAGATAGAAGCGTAAAAAGACAAAACATCTGTGCCTTTATTAGGAGGTTATCTGTAACTTCTCTTTACAAGTCTTAACATTTATCTTCACTTCCCTGAAGGACAGGTTCAAATCTAAGCAATTTATGCTACAAATGCTTTTCAAATAATTTATTCCCCTGTATTTCAATCGTTTTGCTACTTAATTGATAATCAGACTCATAGATATATTAAATAACTACCAACTCCGTAAATTCTCCACTAGTTCTTCCCAAAATAGTCAATAAGTGACAGTCTGTCTCATCTTATTCATTAACCAAGTTATCTGTGATAGAAGACTGTTTCATGACAATAGAAGACCCTGAGATGAAACGTCTTAGTGGGTTGTAGTGCTGTACTAAATGATATTTTGAAGGAATTACTTTTTATCCTATCCTAGAAATTATAGTGAATATTTTAAAATGTAGCAGCATCAATGGAAGGACAAACAGGGGGCTGGCTTACGGATTTGGTGACTATTCCCTATTAATGCTCTGTATCTATTGGTCTCAAATAATTTACATGGGGACAAGTTGTTTTATAAAAAAAAAATTGAAAGGTGACAATGACTGGTTACGGCTGAAAAGGAAAAAAAAATCTGAATTAGTGTTGGGTGAGAAGAGTCACAAGGAACATGAAATCCAGCAGTTCTGCTGGACAAGAAATAACATAAAATGTTGGGTATACATATGTAATGGATATCTGAGCACACACACAAAGACAGGGGGAAAAAAATGATATGGAGAGTTTGGATAGTCCTAACTCTTTCTAGTAAGCAGTAATCTAAACAGGAAGGTATGTTCCCATGTCAGTGAAACCTTGCATTATAAGATGGACTTGGAACTGATCTTAGCCATGTTGAGGAAAACTCAGGAAACAGGCTTATGTTTATATTTAGGACAAAGTGGTACAAAGTTGAGTAGCATCAGCCCAAGGGAAGCAGCTGCAGAAAATGCCTTAAGTGTCCTCTTTCTGGGAAGCCTATGACCAAGAATGAACACAAACTCAGAAGACTGTAGTCAGATGGGTATCTAATGTGATCAGAACACAAAACGAGTCATCTAATTCACAGGCATTCCTAAAGGCTGTGGTTTTTTACAGTGTGGCCTTGGAAAAGCAGCAGCAGTAAGAAATTGGAGCTTGTTAGAAATGCAAATTTTTGAGTCCAAATGTGGACCTACTAAACAGAAATTCTGGGGATAGGACCCAGTAATTTAACACTTTTGCTAATGTGGATGTATGTTAAATTTGAGAAACACTACCTCAGGGATTTCTCACATCACTCAAGAAGATTTATCTGGATTTTTAACAGCTAAGCAGGATGGTAACTTTGAAGTAAAAGTCAGTTAGACCCTACTTTAAAGTAAAAGATTGATAGGGTTTAGGAATATGAATTGTATACATCAATATGACTATTTAAAATCACTTTTGATTAGTCATGATGATATTTGGTTTGCATAAAATTATCAAAATTTTTCAATTTAATAAACGATATACAAATATTCCTTTAAAGATACAATAAAACACCGAAGAATAGTTTTAAATGTATACAAATGATTTCAGTATCTTACAAATTTCATTTAAATCATATTTTTGCAATAAATGTGGGCACTACAATCATGATAGTTTGGACAATATTTGCTTGCTCAATCTAATTGTTGTTGAGAACAAGGATAATATCTACTAATAAGTGTATGGTTATAAATAGCCCTATAAATTAGCATTGTTTTCATTGGTCATATGTGACCTCTCAACCATATGCTCTAGAAATAAACAGCCACGTTTGAGAGATTCCCTAAAAATTATGCCCCTTTGCAAATTGTTAGTATGAGAAATTATATGTTAATACAGTAAAATCAGAGTCAGCTACATGCTTTTTTTTGCTACAATTGCCAAGTTATCTCAGCAATACACATTTCAGTGCATGAAACTTCATTGAGATTAAATAATGGTAACATCTGAACAAGCAACAGATTACCCTGCTAGAAACCTTTTACTCTTTTCATTTTCATCCTTCAGTGTAATATCTGTCAGTAGTGATTTGAAACTATGTGCCACAGAAAAACATGCTCTTAAATTTAATCCATTCCTGTGGGTGTAAATCCATTGTAATTAGGAACTTTTGATGAGGTTACTTCAGTGAAAATGTGATCCACCTCATTCAGGATGGGTTTTAATCCCATTACAGGAGTCCTTTATTGACAGAATGAAGACAGAGAGAGAGAGAGAAAGAGAAAGCCATGAAAACAAGAAGCTGAAAACACTGAAACCTAGAAGAGAAGGAAGAGAAGGGAGAGACCCTTAGTTACCCCATGTGCCTTGCTATGTGGCATAGGAGTCAAGGTTTGCTGGCAAGTGGTCTTTGAAAAGAAAGCACTCCGTTGACAGTGGACATTCTTCTGAACTCTAACTGCAAGAGAATAATTACCCGTTGTTTAAGCCAAACTATTTCATGGTGTTCAATTTAAAGCAGCCTAAGAAACTAAAATAGATTTTGGCATCAAGAGAGTGGGATGCTGCCATTACAGATGTGGAAAATATAGAAATAGCTTTGGAATTGGGTAATGGGTAGGGGCTGGAAGAACTCTATGGTGTTTGAGAAAAAAGGCCTAGATTGCTTTTTAAAAATTGTAGAAATATGGTGCTAAAGGTACTTCTGATAAGTTCTTAGATGAAAGCAACAAATGTGCCATTGGATACTTGAGAAAAACCTATCATTGATTTAAAATGGCAGACAACTTGGCAAAATTGAGTTCTGATGTCAGATGGAAGACAGAGTTTGAAAGTGTTGAGCTTGGATATTTGGTTGAGGAAATTTCTAAGCTAAATGCAGAAAGCGCAGCCTGTTTTCTCCTTGCAGCTTATAGTAAAATGTGGGAGGGAAGGGAAAAGCTGAGAACTAAACTCCTGGGCACAAAGAAATCAGAAAACTGATAGTTTGGAAAATTCTGAGCTTCTGGAAAGTGAGTCTCTTGGGAATAGTTGCTCCATGTGAGGGTTTTACAGAACACGGATCCAATCAGCCATTTCAGTGCAAGGCAGGATTGGAGATGCAATTATCCAAGAAGGTTCTATGAAAAGTCCTACTGTCTAATGGTTTGGACTCCTATATACCACATGCAAAACCAACAAGTTTTTTTTGTGAGATCTGTGTGAAAAGAACAATTGCCAGCCTAGACAGAAAAGAAAACAAAAGAGACAAATTGAAGGAAACATCACTTTGAGAGCAGGAAAATGGAAGCAGAGGTCTGGACTGAAGACATCTTCATACTAGGCCCTCCCATGAATGTGGAAATTGTGAGCCTGCCCTAGTGGCTTGAGAGGGCAGGCCTTCTACCCCATTATTCATAACTACTCCAGTATTCTCAGGATTTAGAGCCTGTGTTACATGGATTGCAGGGAATGTGGTCACCATCCAGTTTTCTCAGAGGGTGGATGTTGGGAGAATGTAAAGCCTTCACCCCAGTTTGGAAAAGCCATGGTCACGTGTAAGCACTTGGAAGGGGTGGGGTTGCTGCTCCATCAGACCAGGAGGATAAAACATCACCCTATAGATAAGTCAGACCTTGAGATCTAATGAATTGTGCCCTACAGGATTTCAAAATCTGGGGAGACCCATAACCCATTTCCCTTCCAATTTCTGCCTATAAAAATGGGAATGAATGTTTATATCCTATGCCTGTATCCCTATTGTACATTTAAAACATATAACCTGCTTTCTAGTTTTCACAAGTTCACAGATGGAGGGGAATTGCTTCCCAGGAAAGAATACAACCAATTTTGATGGGACTTTGTGCTTAGTATTGTTATTGAAATGACATAAGGCTTTTGGGACATTGAGATGGAATGAATGCATTTCACATGCAGAAAGAACATGTCTTTGGGGTCCCAGAGGGTGGTGTGTGATGGTTCAAAGCTGTATGTACTGCAGAAAAACATGTTCTTAAATTTAATCTAGCCATTGTATGTAAACCCATTATAATACATAAGACCTTTTGATGACGTTACTTCAGATAAGATGTGACCCACTTCATTCAAGATGAAACTTAATCATATTATTGAAGTCCTTTATAAACAGAATGAATACAAAGAGAGAGAGAGAATGTGTGAAAGCCATGGAAGCAAGAAATTGAAAGCAACAAAACCTGGAAGAGAAGGGAGAGACTAGAAGATGCCGCCATGTGCCTTGTCATGTGACAAATGAGCCAAAGATCACTGGCAGCCAGTCTTTGGAAAACAAGCATCACCTTGATAATGCCTTGATTTGGACATTTTTCTGCACTCTTATCATGAGTGAATAAATGTCCTTTGTTCAAGCAGAACCATTTTATGGTATTTTCTTTGAAGCCATCTAGGAAATTAAAACACTGCCCTAAACAGTAATTCAGTTATGGAAAAAATTTTACCCCAAACACTGTTACTTATATACTTTTATGTAAAGTGGCTACTGTATAATTTACTTAGTTTAATGAAAACTAAATATGAAGCTTTAATTTTAACTAAAGTTTCCTAAAACCAGGTTTCTAGGTAATTCAAAGTAGTTTATACAAAATAATTAAGCTTTCTTTTTTCATATGTAATTGTTAATAGATTGTAACAGAGATGTTGAACTTGTAAAAAAATTGCCTCTTTTAATACTACCACTATATCTGTCACATTATGGTTAAGCTCTTCTTTTGTTTTGTTTTGTTTTAGATTTTTCTTAGATGGTAATCAGTTTGTAAAAATAATCAAAGAAACAAAATACAATAATTCACTTTCTATCTTGGCCCAAAGTCTGTATCTTATGAAAGGCTGTTCTTCACTGCATTCAGTTGCAAATTTGAAGCAATTAGGCATGAATAAAAATGGCATATTGAATGCATAAAAAATGGACCACTGCAATTATTTTACATCTTGTATGCTGATTCCAAAACTTGAATTAGTAGCAGAGTAAGAGTTTATAATATCATCAATAAATAAAAGAATGGGAACACAAAAACAATGACAAAGTGGCATATTGTATCAAATTCTCCTTTAATTAAACATTTTCATAATCCAATATCATAATGCAAGAATACTAACAACTTGTTTTGTTAAGTTGTTTGGGATTATGGAATTTACTTGTAGACATTCAGAGGAAAGAGCACATGAAAAAGATATGTCAAAGATAGTTCAGAGTTATCTTTAATTCACTAAAAATTGCCTATAGTAGTAGTTCATCATTATAAAGTATGATATCAGTGAAGACAATGCAAGGTAAGGATCAGAAACCTCCTTGCCTTTTTATTAAATTCATCATCCATTTTTGAATTGGATATATTGGGAGAAAGCATCTTTAAATTCCTTTGGTAATCTCCGATATCATGAATGGCCATAAACCAATCTGTGTAATTCTACATGCAACACAGTGTCATGTAGTGACACTTAACTCCTCTGGAACATATATTATCTGACCAATTGTTTTCAGGTCATCTTGGAGTCTGAATAAAGAACCAACATTCAAAAAATTACACTACAAAATACTTCTTCATTCTATCTTCACACAAGGGAATGCTATGTGAAAACCTAATATGGTGTGTAAGGAAGTTAAAATCACATCCTGATACTGAATTCATATTATTCTCTCACTAGGGAGCCATCAGCCTCCCAGATTAAATAAAAATAAATAAGAGAAAGAACCCATTCTTCTGGTGCCAACAAAAAATAAATTAAAAGCTGTTTCCTTTTTAACTATGTTCAATTGTCCTTGTCCACAGGGACTATGCTCTGTAATATAAAAGAATATATTTAGCTCTTGATGAAAGAATAATAATTTGGTAATTTCTCCTAGAAAGAAAAACAGCATTAAAGCAGTGGTTCTACAAAACCATTTTCCTGTCCATGAAGTTTTCAGATTTAAGACTCTAAAATCCTTTGGAAAACATTATCTCAACACTACAGTGGTGTAACGTTCTAATTCATTTAGAAAATGAATAAAAAATTCTGAAGCATGCAGATGCTAGTAGGCTTTTAGCATCTGCATGATCTCCCAGAGGTCAGCAGTAGAGTTGAAACCAAATGCATGAGTCTTGATCTTCCCAGCATAGCATTTTTTTCAGCCATAAATAATTTGAGATAGGAAAAGGAAAGTTGAACTTCTGACTTCAAAGGCATAACATAAGCTTTAAAATAAAATTAAAAATCAATCATATAATCATTTTTCATTCTAATTACACTGTTGAACCACTCTAGATTTTTTTCATCATTGGTGTGTGTGTGTGTGATAATCATTTTTAGTTCTAGTTACACTATTATTGGGTGTGTGTGTGTGTGAGTCAACAAATTGGTAGTTTGACATTTTTTCTCTTTAAGCACTTTCTGCACATAAAGAAATAAAAGGAAAGGGTAGCAAGTATATATTAGGGTACTTCAGAGAAACATAACCAACTATACAGAGAGATTTATTATAAGGAATTAGCTCACGTGACCATGGGGACCGCCACACCCAAACTCTGCAGGGTAGGCCACAAGTTAGAGACTGTGATGCTGAAGTCCTTAATCCATAGCTGGCTGGCTGGAAATTCCAGCAAGATCTCAGGCTAAAGTTGAGGCAGAAATGCTTCTGCTTCACTTCCAGCTTTTAAGGCCTCTAACTGATTGGATGGGATTACCTACATTGCTGAGGGCACGCTCCTTTGTTGATTATAGATAGAATCAACTGGTTATAAATGCAAATCCCATCTAAATACCACCAGAGTAACAAGCAGGCTTGACCTAACAACTGGCCACCAAAATCTAACCAAGTTGACACATGAATTAACCATCACAGAGTAATTTTTATTTTTCAACTGTACCACAAATAAATTCCATTATGTAAGACCAGCTGTATACTTCATACAAACAAAACTCCTGTAAAAATTTCACATTATTTCAAATGTAGTAGTCTCATTGCAATACCTTTAGAAAAAAGATATATGTAGATATATTTACTTAGGAGTAAGATGAGCTTCTATGTTCATAAACAATGTTTCTAGATCTTTTGTAGAGCCAAGCTGTTTTTATCTCCCTTTCCTTCAGTTTTCATTTGCTTCTTAAATGGCATGTATTAGAAATCTTTAAAATGTTTCTTTTTAAAAATTGGATATTTAATTACAAAGTTTAAATGTTTTCAGATATACCTACAATTCAGAGTGTGTACCATGGATTTGTTAGAGTGAAGAGTTTACCCCTACATACTCCCCCTCTATTTAGTGTCTAGCAATGTGTAACAAGTATGTGATCTCATGGTCTCATTTCCTCAGCTTGAACATGGGGTTTGGCTTATTGCTTATGCTCCCCAATAAAAGTGCTCAGTTTATCTGCTGTTCAGACTTAACACACTTTCAGAAGAATGAGTTTGCATGCTTCCTGAGTAATGTGCACTGACTCCACAGCCCTCTATTTCTAACTTACTTTTATAAAGGTGTTAAGCACACCTGCAAAACAGTAATACCTGGATTAAATAACTGGATACTATAGCCTAATCAAGTAGACATCTAAAACTATCACACAGGGTAAGAGGAACTGTTCTAGTTTGCTAGTTGCCGGAATGCAACATACCAGAAATGGAATGGCTTTTAAAAGGGAAATTTAATGAGTTGCTAGTTTACAGTTCTAAGGAGAAGAAAATGTCCCAATTAAAACAAGTCGATAGAACTGTCCAATCAAAGGTATCCGGGGAAGGATACCTTAGTTCAAGAAGGCCGATGAAGTTCAGGGTCTCTCTCTCAAGTGAGAAGGCACGTGGTGAACATGGTCAGGGTTTCTCTCTCATGTGGAGAGGCAAATGGAGAACATGGCATCATCTGCTAGCTTCCTCTCTTGGTTTCCCTTTACGAAGCTCCCCAGGAGGTGTTTTCCTTCCTCATTGCCAAAAAGGTTCACTGGCTGGTGGACTCTGCTTCTTGTGGCTATGTCTTCTGCTCTGCTCTCTCTGAATTGCTCTCATTCTCCAAAATGTTTCTTCTTTTATAGGACTTCAGAAACTTATCAAGACCCACCCAAATGAGTGGAGACACACCTTCACCTAATCCAGTTTAATAACCACTCTTGATTAAATCACATCTCCAGGGAGATGATCTAATTACAGTTTCAAACATACAGTATTGAATAAGGATTAGAAGAAATGGTTGCCTTTACAAAATGGGATTAAAATTAAAACATGGCTTTTCTAGGGTACATACATAATTTCAAACCATCACAGGAACCTTTTATGTTTGATCTTTATTTGATGATTACATGGGTGTATGAAATTGTACACTTAAAATCTACAAATTTAACTATATTTTAAATATAGCTCAATAAAAAATTCTACCTCATTTTAATAATCAATGTGCCTACCTAAATGACCTAACACCGCATCTCTAATATTTTTCATAAATCAAGAAAAAAACTAAATCTCCATGTTGGGTTTGAGAGTTTCAATTAACCATGTGAATTTTTGATAAAATGAGGATTTCATGATTGCCTGTTAGATAATCATTAATAGCACTGAAACATTTTCAAAGTAGCAAGAGAGCTGTGTCAAGATATCTTGCCCATTCATGATTTGATTCTAGACAGCTATAGTAATTCTTTAAGATACATTGGCTACTTTCTCTTTTGAGAGAAAAGCTTTAAAAATATTGGAGAAGGTAATAGGGTTCATTGATCCCTGACTCAGTTTGAAAGGCAAGAAAGAAAGCCCTCTTAGTAGGACAAATATTTTGACCACATTATGTACCAAATGCCTGTGATACTTCGTGGCTCAATGACTGTGGATCACACAGAATTTGTCATTTTGGGTCAGGCTGACCTCACTGTTATGAAATAATTAGAATAAACGATTTCATAGAATCAGAAACTGGAATTCAGTTTACTGGGGCCTGGATGGGAATAGGGAATTGGGATGTAAATGCTTAAATTGTACAGTTTCTATGGGGGGCATGATGGAAAAGTTTTGATAATGGTTAGTGATGATTGCAACCCAACATTGTGAACTGAATTAATGACACTGAATTATATATTTGAATGCGGGTAAAGAGGGAATTTAAGTTGTATAAACATTACTAGAATAAAATATTTTTAAAGTCATAGGACTGTAAAACACAAGCAGGGAACCTTAATGTGTACTATGGACTATAGTTAATAGTACAATTATATAATATTCTTTCATCAGTTGTAACAAATGTACCACACTAATGAAAGGTGTTACTAATGGAGGTTATCTGGGGACTCTGTATTTTCTGCATGGTTTTTCTGTAAACCTACAATCTCATTAAGAAGAATATGCCTATGGATAACTATTTGCCCCAGTGAAAAACAAAGTCATTGAGAAAAAATCATTCCAGAGGAATAAGATCTCAATATTTTCTTGAGATTATTGATAGTTTTCACAGGGGAAGTTGATATGGAACAAATATTTCATTAGATTATTTTCTGTTTGTAAACAGAGATACATGAATATTAGCAGGAATGATCTATCCTACCCATGAACTAAAATGATTATTTTATTTTCCTATAGCACTTAAAATACACAGCATAAAGATAAAGATGCAAAAACAAAGAGTTTTCAGTTACATCAATACAATGTTATCTTCAAAAGACTGGATGTTGGAGAGGAATTTTATAAAATACTTCAACTTCAAGGTTTTTGTTTTTGTTTTTTACCAGAAATTTGAGAATAAGACTGAATGATTCAGCTTTTCTTTGTTAGTTGATTACATTAGCAAAATGGCAAGCGCTAAGATCTATAAGATTCTCAGGAATGCCATTGCTGTTATTGAATTACTTTTCAGAAATTGTGTTCTTTTCTCCTAGAATATTTGTACTCTTACTATTTCATGATAGTAGAATATTGGTGAATGGCTTCAGTTTAAAATATATATATATGTAAAAGCACAATAGGGAAATGAAGAATAAAATCTTCTAGCTATGTCATCAGCATAGATCTTTTAAAAATCAAGAATGATCCAATAACTAAGAAAGCTTTAGTACATCCAGAAACTATTTTAGGCAACTAAAAATGATACACAGATAAGACTAAACTGCATAATTTAATAAATCCTTTTTTTTTTTTTTTTTGAAGGAGAGGGCGGTGCATTGTCTGGGAATTGAACCGGGGTCTCCCACATGGAAGGCGAACTTTCTACCGGTGAACCACCCATGTACTCTGTATGGCCCTCTTTTAATCTCCCATGTTGAATCACAGTTTTAGGGCTGAATCTTCAATATTCACATGTAACCCCAACTTTATTCAATTCTTTAAAAATATTTGGATTCTAATTTTTTTACAAATTCCTTCAAATAACTCAACAGAAGCATTTGACCTTTTTAAATTCAGACATCTGTACTGGCAAACAAACATTTTTATCCTTTCAGTATTAAGAGACAGCTTTAGTCATGGATTCACTTTCTCTCTTTGTATGTTAATTGTTCAACAAGTTTCTATCAAATCAAAATGGCACACTCTTGAAGACACATTTTAAAAGTATTTATATTGGCTTCTCATAATTCAAAAGGTCATAAAATATTTTCTGTACCTACAAAAATGGTATTTATGAGCTCATTGAACATAAATAAATTAAACCCAAAACATGTCAATTGAGTGATAGGCTAGGGAAACGTAGGGAATACTAAATGAAGATTAAAAACAATCCTTGACTCTAAGGGACTTACAATATAGTATAAAAACATATTTTAAATAGGAATACAAAACTGTTATTCTGATAGACGGTGATTAATTTTTTTCAACAAACATATATTGAGTGTTTACTCAGTAATCATGGTATGCCAGTTTGAAAATAATAGTATGCGTGAAAAGCCATGTTTTAATCCTGATTCAATCTTGTGGAAGCAGCCATTTCTTCTATTCCTGATTCAATACTGCAGGATAGAAACTTCGGATTTGATTATATACACAGAGATATGACATGCCCAATTGTAGGTGTAATCTTTTGATTAGATAGAGATATGACTCCACCTATTCCAGGTGGGTCTTGATTAGATTACTAGCATCTTTAAAAGGGGAAACATTTTAGAGAAATGCAGGAGGTGACAGAGCTGACACAACTTCAGAGAAGAGCCGACACAGATGCTGACACTTGGAGAACAGAGACACAGATGTTTGGAGATATCTGGAGCCCAGTAGACATTGCCATGAAATATTAAGTAAACCAGAACCTAGAGAAAGCCAATGGAAGCAAAGAGTTGAAAGTCAACCCTGGAGGTGCAAAGTGAGGAACCCTCACAGAAATAGAAGCTAAAAGTAATGGAGCCCAGGAGCAAGGGATCAGCAGATGCCAGCAATGTGAATACCCAGCTGACAAAGGTATTCCTGACCCATCAACCTTCCTTGAATTAAGATATCTTTTCGTGGATGTCTTAGTTTGGACGTTTTTATACATTTGGAACTGTAAACTTGTAACATTAAATTTCCCCTTTCTAAAAACCATTCCATTTCTGGCATATCGCACTTTGGCAGTGTTCTAGTTTGCTAGCTGCCAGAATGCAATATACCAGAGACACAATGGCTTTTAAAAGGGGGAACTAATGAGTTGCTAGTTTACAGTTCTAGGGCCAAGAAAATAAGTAAGTCTATAGATATGTCTAATCTAAGGCATCCAGGGAAAGATACCTTGGTTCAAGAAGGCCGACGAAGTTCAGGGTTTCTCTCTCAAGTGGAAAGGCATACAGCAAACACAGTCAGAGTTTTCTCTCATCTGGAAAGGCACA
>PVIY010023823.1:0-38864 GCA_004026745.1 Myrmecophaga tridactyla | reverse complement strand
CATAAGAGGATACTATGAACAACTATATGCCAACAAACTAGACAACTTGGATGAAATGGAAAAATTCATAGAAACACACGAAAATCTGCACTGACTTGAGAAGAAACAGAAGACCTCAACAAACCAATTTCAAGTAAAGAAATTCAGTCATCAAAAACCTTCCTATAAAGAAAAGCCCAGGGACAGATGGCTTCAGAGGGGAATTTTACCAAACATTCCAAAAAGGACTAACATCATTCCTGCTCAAACTCTTCCCCCAAAAATAAGGAAAAAAGAACACTACCTAACTCGTTTTATGAAGCCAACATCTTTCTAACACCAAAACCAGATAAAGATACTACAAGAAAGGAAAACTACAGGCAGATCTCCCTAATGAATATAGATGCAAAAATTTTCAACAAAATACCAGCAAACAGAGGGCGGTGCAATGGTAGCTCAGTGGCAGAATTCTTGCCTGCCATGCTGGAGACCCGGGTTTGATTCTGGAGCCTACCCATGCCAAAAAAGGCCTATAGCCTCTAGATAGTTCCTAGGCCAGATAAGCCCTGAAACCCAGAGGGGCTGGCCTCTCCAAGAGCATCAACCAGTTGCATCCCCCTACCCCATAACATCGACACCCCTTTCTAACATGAATAAGTTAAAGTGGTCATTGACAGAACAAAGGAATGTCATTATTTCAGGGTGCTGAAAATTGATGGTAATTAATATTTTAAAATGTCACCTTATGTGTGAGACTAAAGCAAAAAATATTTATTTGTTACAAAATTTATATTTTGACTAGTGCATTTCCTAATATAACTTATGTAGATAGTTTGATTGAACACCATAAGTACTTGGAATCTCAGGTAGAACATGAGATTTTGTTAGTTTGTCCAGAGTGATGCCGCAATGAATCCCAGAGTGATTCGATTAGTGAGTGGAAAAGTATTTGCAAAGCCCCCTTCGGGGAATGGTGAGAACGGGGAGAAATGCAACTTCCCCAAGTTGAATTCTTGATATTCTCACAAGCAGTGTGGACAACCAAAGCTATAGGCTGAGCCCCGAGTCTTGGGGTGTGTTCATATGAAACTTAACCCCACAAAGGATAGGTCAAGTCTACTTAAAATTTAGGCCTGAAAGTCACCCCCAAGAGAGCCTCTTTTGTTGCTCAGATGTGGCCTCTATCTCCAGTCAACACAACAAGCAAACTCACCACCCTCCCCCTGTCTACGTGGGACATGACTCCCAGGCGTGTGGACCTTCCTGGCAACGTGGGACAGAAATCCTAGAATGAGCTGAGACTCAGCATCAAGGAATTGAGAAAACCTTCTCAACCAAGAGGGGGAAGAGTGAAATGAGACAAAGTGTCAATGGCTGAGAGATTCCAAACAGAGTCGAGAGGTTGTCCTGGAGGTTATTCTTATGCATTAAGTAGATATCATCTTGTTATTCAGATGTAATGGAGAGGCTGGAAGGAACTGCCTGAAAATGTAGAGCTGTGTTCCAGTAGCCATGTTTCTTGAGGATGATTGAACAATGATATAGCTTTCACAATGTGACTGTGTGATTGTGAAAACCTTGTGTCTGATGCTCCTTTTATCTACCTTGTCAAGAAATGAGTAGAACATATGGAATAAAAATAAATAATAAGGGGAACAGGGCCACGGTGGCTCAGCAGGCAAGAATGCTCGCCTGCCATGCCAGAGGACCTGGGTTTGATTCCCGGTGCTTGCCCATGTAAAAAAAAAAAATAAAAATAAGGGGAACAAATGTTAAAATAAACTTAGTTTGAAATGCTAGTTATAAATGAAAGGGAGGGGTAAGGGGTATGGTATGTTTAATCGTTTTTATTTTCTCTGTTATCGTTGTATTTCTTTTTCTGTTGTCTTTTTATTTCTTTTTCTGAATTGATGCAAATATTCTAAGAAATGATGAATATGCAACTATGTAATGATATTGAGAATTACTGAATATATATGTAGAACAGAATTATATGTTAATGTTTAATGTTTTTGTTAGTTTGTTCTTAATTTTTTAATTAATAAATAAATTTAAAAAAAAACTAAAAAAAAGTGGTCATTGCCCAAAAATCCCTAAAGATTGGGAGAAGGATCAAAGGAGAAGGAAGAGTTGTAACAGAGAAGATAGGATTTAACAAATAAATATGACTATTGAATAATTATATTGATATTTCTTTTTGGTCTCCAGTGTCTTAGAGAACCTAAAAGGAAACACCTGAAATGGTGGAACCATAACCCATACCACACTTTGAAATTCGTTCTAAAACTATTTGTTAAAATGTACTTTGAAATTTATTGCTGTTTTGTATATATGTTATATTTCACAATAAAAAATGTTAAAATAAAAGGTAAGAAGATTTAGTCTCCAGTATTTTAGAGTAGCTAGAAGTAAAAACCTAAAATTGTGAAACTGTAACCCATGTCAAAGTCTGAAATATGTTCTACAACTAATTGTGGTGCTGTGCTTTGAAATTTATAGCTTTTTTGTATATATGTTATTGTTCACAAAAAAAGAAGGAAAAAAAGTCAATTGTGATGATAAAGTATTTAAGCCCTCTAGCCTCCTATATTCTGGAGCAGCTAGAAGGAAAAATATGAGAGGATGATATGGTAGCCCATGACAAACTCTGGGGTCTGTCCTGTAACCACTTTTTTAAGAGTGCTTTGAAAACTATTGTTTTTTTTTTAATTTCTTTGCTTTGTGTGTGTATATATATATATATATACACACACACATATATTACAGTACACAATAAAAAAATGTTAAAAAAATAAAAAGGTAAGCAGAGGTTAAGGGACCTGTGGGACAACATGAAGTATTATAATATATACATTTATAGGAAAGAAGGAAAAGGGGGCACAAAGAATAGCTGAGGAAATAATGGCCAAAAATTTCACAACTCTTACAAAAGACATAAATATAAATATACCCAAGAAGCATAACATACTTCAAACAGGACAAATCCTAATAGACAAGGCCCTTATTAATAAAAATGTCAAATGCCAAAGATGAAAAGAGAATCCTGAAAGCAGCAGAAGAAAAGCAATTCAGAAAATCCTGGAAAATCCACAACAAAGCTCCTAAAGCTAAACGAATTCAGCAAAGTAGCAAGGTATGAGATCAACACACAAAAATCAGTAATGATTCCATATACTAGTAATGAACAATCCGAAGAGAAAAATCATGAAAAAATTCCATTTAAAATAGGATTAGGGCGGCTGCCGTGGCTCAGCAGGCAGAGCTCCGACCTGCCGTGCTGGAGGTCTGGAGTTCGATCCCTGGTGCCTCCTGCCCATATGCAAATTAAAAAAATAAATAAAAATTAAAAAAATAAATAAATAAATAAAATAGGATTAGAAAAAAATAAGATTAGAAGACTAAATATTGTTGAGAGGTCAATTCTACCCAAGGTGACCTACAGATTTGATACACAATCCCAAAGAAAATTCCAAGAGCCTTCTTTCAAGAAATGGAAAAACCAATCATCAAATTTATATGAAAGGGTAAAGGGCCCCAAATAGCCAAAGCTATCTTGAGGAAGTGGAACAAAATAGGAGGACTCATACTACTTTCTGATTTTAAAACTTATTACAAAGCTTTAATGAAAATAGTATGGTACTGGCACAAAGATAGAGATACTGACCAATGGAATTAAATTGAGAGTTCATAGATAAAGCCTCATTCCTTTGGTCAACTGATCTTTGACAAAAGTGTCAAGTCCACTCAGTGGGGAAAGAATAGTCTCATCAGCAAATAGTGCTGGAAGAACTGGATAGCCATATGCAAAAGAATGAAGGAGTACCACTACCTCATACTATATACAAAAATTAACTCAAAATTGATCAAAGAGTAAATATAAGAACTAAAACTATAAAACTTCTAGAAGAAAACATAGGGGAACATCTTCAGGACATCATGTTAGGCAGTGGTCTCTTAGACTTTACAAGAAAAATATGAGCAACAAGAGAAAAATTAGATAAATCAGACTTCATTGAAATTTAAAACTTTTGTACACCAAAGATCAAGAAAGTAAAAAGTCAATCTACAGAATGGAAGAAAACAGATGGAAACTATATCTGATAAAGGTTTAATATCTAGAATATAAAAATAACTTCTACAATTCAACAACAAAAAGGCACACAACCCAACTAAAAAGTGAGAAAAAGACCTGAATAGACATTTCTCCAAAGAAGATATACAAATGGCCAATAAGCACATGAAAAGATGCTGAAAGTCATTAGCTTAGAGCTATTTTAATTTAGCCAAATCAAAACTACAGTCTGATACCATCTCACACCAACAAGAATGGCTACTATTAAAAAAATGAAAAAAAAGAAGGGTTGTATTAAAAAAATGAAAAATAAGAAGGGTTGTAGAGGATGTAGAGAATAGAAACACTCCGACATGGTTGGTGGAAATGTAAAATGATGCAATCACTGTGGAGAACATTATGTAAATCTTGAAAAAGTTAAGTGTAGAATTACTACATGACCTGGCAATCCCACTTGTAGGTATATGATCCAAAGAATTAAAAGCAGGGACTTGAAAAGACAATTACACACTGTTATTCATAGTGGTATTATTCATAATTGCCAAAAGATGGAAGCAACCCAAGTGTCTATATAACTAACACCATTGAATTATATATTCCAAAAGGAACAAAAAGGGAAATTTTAGGTTGTATATAAGTTACCACACAGAGACACACAAAACCCATAACTGTACAACCCTAATGTAAACAGTGAGCTAAAGGTGATAGCATAATTATTTATTTTTATAATGATAATACATAATTATATAATATTGTTTCATGAATTGTAACAGAGGTACCACACTAATGCAAAATGTTAATAATAGGGAAAACTGTGTGTGTGATGGGGGTATATGGAAACACTATACTTTGTACAGCTGTTCTAATAAAAGGGAGAGAAATTTTTTAAATGCCAAAAACTGAGAAAAGAATGAGGGAACCATGTCATTATCTTAAAAACTGGTAAGAAAGAGGAAAGAATCAAGCATTATTTCACCATTCCTATAAGTCACTCTGCTGGGTAACCGAATAGAAGACTAAGGGACGTGTCTATAAATTCATTACAACTAATGAAAGAAAAACAAATGATAGAATTAGAATATCACTGTTTGGCTACCCCAGATGAATTAACAGGTATAGGAATTAAGCACCAACAGTTGCTAACTCAGGAAAAGCAACAATTGGACATTCTGCGCCTTCTATAGCCTGGCTTCAGGGGCTGACCCTGAGTGTGATCAAGCATCTGAATGGAGGAGCCTGGGGAACTGCACTGAGGCAAAGCCCAGACTGTGGGAGCTCTACAGGTCAAAGGCCCTGGTTATCCAACAGATAAAAAGTAAGGAAAAAAAGGGATAGAAGGGGAATCCACGGACTAAATGAGACTTAAAATACATAATTTTTTTAAAGGTGCAATACTAAATTATAGTGCCTAAGGATGCTCATTTGAGTGATAAAAACACAAAAAAATACAAGGTAGAGAGTCTATACAAGTAAGACATTTATGGGGAGAAGGAGGAGGCTGTGATGAAGTGTTTCTGGGGTAGGTGACAAAGGTCTATTTTTCAACTTGGTGGTGGTTACAAGGGGATCACCGTATAATAATTTATTAAGTCCTACTTTTTTTTTTAACACGGGCAGGCACAAGAATCGAACCCGGGTCTCTGGCATGGCAGGCGAGAACTCTGCCACTGAGCCACTGTCGTCCACCACAAACCCTACTTTTTCATATGCCAAATTGGGTAAGTTATGGTTTCTAGTTGTTTGGTCAAGCAAGCCCTGGCCTGTTACTGTGAAGGTATTTCATAGATGGCTTTTAATCAATAATTAGTTGATTACATCTGTGGCTGATAACAGCTACAATCAACAGAGGACACTGACTTCAGAAATGAGAGGTCTCCTCTTGCAATCAGTTAGAAGCCTTAAAGGGAGAACTGAGTCAGGAACAAAAAGACAAATATTATCATGCCTCACTCGTAAGGACTAACTATAATATACAAACTCAGTGAACCGAAGTCAGGAAGCATGGGTTACCAGGTTGGGGTTTATCGTAAAGGGTCCTAGATTGTGAGCTCTTACAGCAGTCACATCTATTTAGGAGATGTGACTGTTATTTCTAAATTCTGAGATACTGAGCTATTTGTATATAACTTGCTCATTACCAGAAATTTCGGGTATTTATGTGACACCTGAGACTCGGAGTTGGAGTTCTGAAGCTATGAAGGTCAGCAGTACCCTATACGGGAACTGTTTAAAAAGTTGAAAAAGTGATCAGGCTTCGAGTAGAGATATGAAGCTGATCTGGATAGGACTAAGATAAATCAGAATACTGAGTAAAGGATGATATCGTCCATGTTTTAAAACTTCAACTTCTGTGTGAGACTAAAGGGAGAGATGTTTATATGTTGCAAAATTTATATTTTCTGTAGCATACTATCTAATTTAATTTGCATGATCAGTTTAGTTGAACATCATAAGTACATGGATCTTGAAAAGGGCATGAGATTTTGTTAGTTTGTTCAGGTTAGTGTGATGCTCCAATATATCCCAGAGTAATTTGGGCAGTTAATAAAGTATTTGCAATGTCCCCTTGGGGCACTGGGGAGAAAGGAGGAAATATTCAACTTCCCCATCTGGGGAATTCCTGATATTCTCACAGGCAGTGGAGACAATCAAATCAATGGGCTCAGCCCTCAATCTTGGGGTTTGTTCATATGAAACTTATTTCTACAAAGGAGAGGCTAAGCCTACTTAAAATTAGGCCTAAGAGTCAGCCCCAGAGTCCCTCTTTTGTTGCTCAGATGTGGCCTCTCTCTCTAAGCCAACTCAGCAGGTCAACTCACTTCCCTCCCCACCCCCTACGTGGGACATGACTCTCAGGGGTACAAAACTCCCTGCCAACATGGGAAAGGACTCCCGGGATGAGCTGGGACCTGGCACCATGAGGCTGAGAAAGCCTTCTTGACCAAAAGCGGGAAGAGAAAAATAAGACAAAGTTAAGTTTGAGTGGCTGAGAGAGTTCAAACAGAGATGAGAGGTTATCCTGGATGTTATTCTTATGTATTTATATAGATATCCCTTTTTAGTTTATGGTGTTTTGGAGTGGCTGGAGGGAAATACCTGAAACTGTTGAGCTCTGTTCCACTAGCCTTGATTCTTGAAGATGATTTTATAAAGATATAACTTTTACAATGTAACTGTGTGACTGTGAAAACCTTGTGTCTAATGTTCCTTTTATTCAGGGTATGGACAGATGAGTAAAAAAATATGGCTAAGAAATAAATAAATAATGGGGGAACAAAGGGTAAAGTAAATTGGGCAGATGGAAATAGTAGTGGTCAATGAGAGGGAGGGGTAAGGGGTATGGGATGTATGAGATTTTTCTTTTTATTTCTTTTTCTGGAGTGATGTAAATGTTCTAAAAATGTTTACGGTGATGAATACACAACTATGTGATAATGTTCTGAGCCACTGGTTGTATATCATGCATGGAATGTATGTGTGTGAAGATTTGTCAATAAAAATATTTTAAAAAAATAGAGAACTCAGGATTACGGCAGTCATAAAGAATAGTTTCTATCTCTACATCAGCCAGACAGCTTCTCCTGGGGACTTCAATATCACCTTTGTCAAGTTTCCAACTTGTGGCCTGACCTAAGCAGTTGGAATTTGGACTTGCCAATCCGTACAGTCAAGTGAGCCAATTCCTATAATAAATCTCTTCACATTTACATATTTTATACACACATACACACACCCAGTTGGTTCTGTTCCTCTGGAGAACACTGGTTTGCTCTACATGTGGTTTGCTACATTTTTGCAATAAAACAGCTGCTATGTTTTACAATAAAAAAGAAAAGAAACAATTCCTCTGGACAAAGCATATTTGTGGATTCATTCAATTAATATTTACTGAATATCTACTATATGCAAAGCACCATGATAAGCATATAAGGGAAAAAGGTGTTAAATTTGTCAGGATATTGCTAAGATCACAGGTTGAGGAAAGTAGGTAGGGATCAGCGTTAGAATTACAGTACCAAGTACCACATCTATGGAAGGGGTGTCAAGGCATAAATAAGAGATGAGTCAAAGGGACTGTGTTTTAGCCTGCTAAACCCACCAGAATGCAACACTCCAGAGATGGATAAGCTTCTAATTAGGTGATTTATTTAGTTAAAAATGTATAGCTCTTCAACTCTGCAAGTGAAACCATTGCCCTTCCCCCTACGTGGGACATGACATCCAGGGATGAAAGTCTCTCTGGTGGCATGGGAGATGACTCCCAGGGATGAGTCTGGCCCTGGCACCATTGGATCAACAATGCCATCCTGACCAAAAGGGGGAAAAGAAGTGTAATTAATAAGGTTTCAGTGGCTGAGAGAGCTCAAATAGAGTCGAGAGGTTCCTCTGGAGGTCACTCTTGCTCAAGCTTCAGTTAGACATTGCTACCTATCACAACTTGCCAAACCCTAACCAAAGCCATTCCTGCCAACCCTAAAGAACACTTAGGGCATTATATAAGATTCTACAAAGGTTCCATGCACTAGGGTAACTTTCCAGAAATTTGTTCTGTAACTACTTGCTGAAGTGTAATTTGAAAATCATTGCTTTTTCTCTTTCTTTGTACATGTTATATTTAACAATAAAAAGTGCTAAAAATTTTATAGTTCTTCAGAAGAAAGGCAGCTAGCTTTCATCTGAGTTTCTCTGTCACATGGGAAGGCATATGACAATGTTGGCTGGCTTCTCTCCTGGCTTCTAGGTTCCAATGGCTTTCCTCTGGGTGATTCTTTTCTGCATCTCCAAATGTCTGGGCTGAGCTGTGAGTGCTGAGATGAGGTATGCTGAGCTGCTGAGCTCTCTTCTGACCTCTCTCTTTTAACTAAATTAAACCTCACCCAGTTACAGAACAACAGGGCATCATCACTTGGCCAAGTTGACACAGGAACCTAACCATCACAGTCCATCCCTTGTCAACTTGGCAGCTATACACATCACCTTAAACCATATTTGATCTCTCTATAGAAAACAAGAACAGACATATGTTTCACCTAATAATATTCAACTGTCTTGTGTACAACTGTAAACACACTAAACCTCTCCAGAACAGGGTGAAAGTCGTTAGATATCTGTGGTGGTTTTGAAATCAAAAGATGTAGGGGTCTACATCTTTCAAGTCCTTAAGAGTGGCACTAACCTCTGCAATCCCTCCAGGCATCTGGTATTGCTTCTGATTTACTATTTTGCTAGGTAGGGGCAGTTCTTGTGGCTTCCACTTGGCCTTTCCTACCATAATAGCCCTCATTCCATGAGTCAGAGAGCAAATGTGGAGATTCTGCCAATTGCTGAGTATGTCGATTCCAATTATGCATTCTAGAACTGGGGAAATAACTACAGAATGAGTCCTGGGATCCACTGGAACCTCTGTGAGACAGACCTGAGCTAAGACTCCATCGATCACCTGACCTCCATAAGTCCCCACTCTGATGGGTGGATCAGAGTGACATTTTGGGTCTCCTGGAATTAGTGTCACTTCTGAGCCAGTGTCTATATAATCCCTGAAATATCTGATCATTTCCTTTTCCCCAATGCACCCTGGTAAAAGGCCATAGGTCTCCTTGGGGAAGGCTGGGAGGAAGGTTAACAGCGTAAATTTTTCACAGTGCAGAAGGGTCCTTCCCCAAAGGTACCCGGCCCTCCCCTCATTTAAGGGGCTCTGGGTCTGTAAATTGTCTCAAGTCTGGGGATTGATTAAGGACTGTGACTCTCTGTTTTGTAATTCAAGTTAGACTTCTGTTCACTTGACCTAGAATTCTTCTGCTTCATTAGCTCAAACAAGAATTTAGTAGACTGCCCATCTATTGTACTTCTAGGTACCCCATGGTCTACTAGCCAACGCCACATGTCTCTGCGAGTCAGATCATTTTGACTGTTGCTTTGAGTCTGTTGCCCTTTATGGTGGCCATGCCCACCTTGTCTATGGTGATTAACTGTTGCCACGTGGCTTCTGCCAACTCTGATCCAAACATCCCCATTGTGTTTAAGGATTTCAACTCAGTGACAGAAGTTCACACAGTAATATCTGACCTACAGAGAAGGGTGACTACAGAGCTCTTCAGGGATGATAGAGCTAGTCTCACAAAGTTATTTCTTAAGGTTCTGGTGAAAGATGTGTCCTCTGAACATTCCTGGGGTATGTGAACAGGTTTTCCATGATAAATCCACTCTAACATTCTCATCTCTCTAAGCCTCTGGATGCCCTCATCTACATTATATCAGGGCACTTTTAGTTATTTCAACCTCAGGTAATGTTGGCCACCTTTTGATCCATGTTTTGCCAACCCTCCAAACTGTTAATGACTTTTCTAACCCCTTGAGCTATAATATTGAATGCAGAATCTCTGCTTAGTAGGCCCATATCAATAAATTCAGCTTGATCCAACTTTATATTATCCCACACCCTTAATGTCCATTCCCACACATACTCCCCTGATTTCTTCTATATAAATTGGAAAACCCATGCAGTTCTTTTGGAGTAAAGCATAGCTCCTCATGGGTGAAACTTTGTACCATACTTTTTAGGGACTGTTGAGACTTAAGTCTAGTTATAGGTATTGAAGAAGAGATGGGTGGTGGGGGTAGGTCATGAAAAGAGTTAGAAGAGTCTTTCAAGCCAAATACCTCAAGGCATTGTGTTGCCGTTTGTCACGGTCAGGTTCATGTGTCAACTTGGCCAAGTGGTGGTACCTGTTTGTCTGGTTGGGCAAGTGCTGGTCTGTCTGTTGTGATGAGGACATTTCATAGAATTAGATCATGATTATGTCAGCTGCATCCACAGCTGATTCCATTTGTAATCAGCCAAGGGGAGTGTCTTCTGCTATGAGTGATGCTTAATCTAATCACTAGAAGCCTTTTAAGGAGGATTCAGAAGAGACAGGCTTTTCTTCCTGCTTTGGCCAACGAGCCTCTCCTGTGAAGTTCGTCCAGACCCTCCATTGGAATTGTCGACTTCACAGCCTGCTCTGCAGATTTGGGACTCTGTGTTACCAAGGTTATGTGAGACACTTAAATAAATTTTATATTTGCGAGTGTTTCCTGTTGATTCTGTTTCTCTAGAGAACCCTAACTAATATACCATTTCATCTGGTGAAACAGGATTAGTTGCTGTAGACAGAGGAGTGAGAGCTGTTTCCCCAAGAGAAGTGCTCAGAGGTTTAGCAGGCACTGAAGGGTTAGCCTCGTTAGGTGGAGGTTGGGTGGTAGATTCCTCAGGGCAGGCTGGAGCTTGTATAGCTGTCTCCTCAAGGAAGACTAGAGGTGGGGTGGCTGTTTCCTCAGGGAAGACCATTACAGGTCTGTCTAGCAAAGGCTCAGCAGAATCCAGGGTTCCAATGTCTCCACTGCCATCATTATCAGCCCATATGTCCCCATCGCAAGTTTCAGTACCCATTCTTTTCCAATCAAAGCCCTTATTTTAACAGTATATACCCTGCAAGTTTGAAAAGTCAGTTTATGTTGTAAATCTGCTACATGCACAATGAGACTCTGGGTCTAGTTTTCAGAGATCTCAAGTCTGCAGCCACAGGAAACAAGATTTTCTTTCAGAGCACACAAAGAAACTTTTACTTCTTTCATAGGGCATTTAAATAGCAAATTTGAGGCATTCAGCTCATCCCATTCTCTCTTAACTGTATCCAGCGTATCTAGGAACAACCAGCTAACATCATCATACCTCTTAAGTCCACAAAACTCCTTTACAAAGTGTCGAAATCACCCTCATCCAGAGCCTTGCCTCGTATAAGCATACTATTGGCAGAATCAAAACGTGATATTTTGTGTATCTCTGTTTGCCAACTCTGCCATGGACTGTCAGTGCCATCTTAACTATTAGGAAACGAAATAATTAGCACCTTTGAATATAATCAGAGTAGAAAAATAATTGCAAAAATCCATTTTTCAGATTCTGTTTCTCAAAGACCACTTCCAATACAAAGCTATATTAGTCAAGGTTGTCTAGATAAACAGAACCAACAGGTGATATCAGTAAATATGAGATTTATAAAAGTATGTCATGCAACCATGGGAATGCAAGTGTTCAAAATCCGTAGGGCAGGCTGTGAGGCTGGCAACTCCGATAGAGTTCCTCAATGAAGTCCACAGGAGACGCTCGCTGGCTGAAGAAAAAGTGAAAATTCTCTCTTCTCCCTTAAAAGTCTTCAACTGATTGGATCAAACCCTACCTGATTGGATTCTCTCGTTTATGGAAGACACACCCTTAGTTGATTGTAGATATAACTAGTCATAGCAGCAATCAACTGACTGAAGATTTAATAAACCAGACCTCTGGTTTATCACCAGCCATGAAACATCCTTGCAGTAATGGTTAGGCCTGTGCTTGCCTGACCAGAAAACTGGGCACCATCACCTGGCCAAGTTGACACCTGAACCCAACCATCACGGTGGTAGAAAGCACCAAGATTTGAGGTGAACAGTTGATGACCTGCATGCTGGGGCCTCTTCTGTTTGGGGAACTGTTGTTTTTATAAGTACAGAATTTCTGGCTTGATGTTGCTAGGATGGACTCCACCTTTGCTCTCAGGCCTTCTCTGCTGGGCAGGTCATGAGCTCCTTGGGAAGCCAAGGTGGGAAAAAGGTGAGGTCAATGGTTCAGGACAGACTATGAAGATGAGTATGTCCCTGGCCAAGAGGAATTAGAAAGAAGAATCACTAGTGAAATCAGTCTATGCAAACAAGTATCTAAAGCTGACTGACCACCCTACCATCAGCTCCAAAATGCTCTATCCAAACACTGCAGCAGACAGATAAAAGCCACGTTGTTCAGGATTAAACTGGGTTATGAGAGTGATCATCTCATGACTTTCAAGGGCATACCTATGATGAACATTTATCAGTTATAACTCAGAGAAATGGGGCACAAAAAATGCTGAAAGTCAGGAGACATACATTTGAATTCTGACTCTATTTTTGAATTAGTGTAACCTTAAATAATTAACTCAACTTCTGCCATCCACAGTCCTGTCATCGATAAATGGAGATAATAAACCTGCCCTATCTCCCTTATGGCATTCAATTATTTGAATTGCAGTGAAACCAGTAAGAAATGGACTGCAAAATACTATCAATTTGAAAGTAACTTATAAAATGACAACATGACTGTTGCTTCCCAGGGTACATGGTACCTATGTATCCTGGGGAAATTGCCTCTACCCTTCTGGAGCTCACTATACAATGATGGGGTAGGACTGATGGGCTCTGAGGGTTTTTCCAGCTCTGACTATTATAAGATCAGTTTCCTATCAGCCTTTCCTGCCACAGCCACAAAGCTGACTGACCACCCTACCATCAGCTCCAAAAACAAACAAACAAACAAACAAACAAAAAACCTACAGCATCCTGTAACTTTGTGGAAAAGTGTTTGTATCCATTTCTAGAATCTGAACTCCTCCAGGAAGGTGGGGTGGGGGGTGGGGTCACAGGCCTGCTAGATTTTAGGGAGTTATTTAGAGGAATAATTGAATTCCATTCTTCTTAGAGTCAAAGCTATATGTTGTTCTCCTCTTAAACAATCCAATTTGCTGATTTCACTGTTTAAAAGCCCATACTATGGATTGTATGGTGAGGGGATATATCTCAATAAGATTACATTTAAAAGAGAACCAATGAGGTACATAGAAAAAATTAAGTACAGTGGCGATGACTGCAACAGGGCACAAGAAAACGTTTTGGGGAGATGGAAATGTTCATGACAGGGTTGTTACTTAAGAGTATACATCTGTCAAATCATCCACATGTATACTTAAAATATATACATCAATAAAGTTAATATTTGAAAAAATGTTATATAAAAATCCATTCAATAAATTTATATTTATTCTTTCAGGAAGAAAACCTATCCTAGTCTGTTTCTTAATAGTGAATGACCTATCAAGTTAAACAAAGGAGCAAACACCTGTAAGGCTGAGGTGGATTCTGTGCAATGACAGGCTTGGGAAACTGTGGCCATTTTAGTGGTAGAGGGAAAGGACACAGGATCTGGGGAAAGGAAACAGACTTGAATCCAAACTTCCCCAGCCTTTATTATACATTTGAATCACCTAGGTGAACTTCTGCTTCAGACCACATCAGTATACCTGGAACTGAACTTACCCTCCACCCATAAAACCAACTAGAAAACTAGACCCAATATATGAAACAACTGCTTTCAGACATTGAGTGAGCTGTCAGTGAAGGGCTGTGTGGTCTCTAGAAGAAGGGAAACAAAAGAGGTGAGCACTACTACCACCCTGACTTTCTTCCTTTTGGTTCTTCTGGGCCATGGGGCTGGGAGGGAGGTTCTAAACAGAGTATGGCAATCTTGCAGAGTTAAGAAGAAAGAGATGATAATTCTGGGTGACTGAGGCGGCTGGAATTCGCAGGGCAAAGGACCAGAGGGGAGGAATTATGCAAAGAAAGAGCTACAGATATCTACATCCATGCTTTAGGAGTAGGAATAGGATCAACTAACTTGCTCTAGAGTATAGGCTACTCCAGATATTGTGCTAAGAAAGCTAAAAAGGAAGCCATGGAATGATCAAGCTGATCTGAAAGTTACTGAATTCCCTGCTGTGTCACTTTGAATTTGTGGAGCCTAGAAAAGCCATGTCCTTTAATCCTCATTCAGTATTACTGGATGAGAGCTTTCTGATTATCTCCATGGAGATATGACTCACCCAATTGTGGGTATTAACCTTTGATTAGGTGGAGATGTGATGCCATCCATTCCATGTGGGTCTTGATTAGTTTACTGGGATCCTTTAAAAAAGAGGAAACATTTTGGAGAGAAAGCAAGAGAACCACGAGAACCACGAGAGCCCATGCAGTCAGCTTTGGAGCTGAAGAAGGAAAATGTCCCCAGGGGAGCTTCATGAAACAAGAAGCCTGGAGAGGAATCTAGCAGATGTTGCAGTGTTCGCCATGTGCCTTTTCAGTTGAGAGAGAAACCCTGAACTTCATCTGCCTTTCTTGAGTGAAGGTAACTTCTTGTTGGTGCCTTAATTTGGACATTTATAGACTTGTTTTACTTGGGACATCTTCGGCCCAGAACTGTAAACTTGTAACTTAATAAATTCCCCCCTTTTAAAAGCCATTCCATTTCTGGTATATTGCATTCTGGTAGCTAGTATATTAGAACACCTGCCAAAACAAAGTTCAGCACTCTTTAAAGGAGACAATGAAATCCAGACTCTTGACAATATAAATAATTACAATGTACAGCATCCAAATAAATTACAAAAATGCCAAATGAAAAGGGATTTCAAGGGGGAAGAAAAAACTGGACTGTGATCAGTAACAGACTGAGGATAAAAGAGGAGGCACAGTATACACAAAATCTACCTGAAAATGAAGAAACTGGCACTATACAGGGCATTCTGGGCAGCACAGTTTGATCTGGAGCCTAAAGGTCAATGGGAATCAAAATCAGTTTCAAGAAACATCTCTAAATTAGCTGCTTATAACTCAAAGTATAGGTATTCTCAAAACAGATGGAATACATCTGTCACTTAACCAAAACCTCAAGGTACACCATCACAGCAGTGAATCCCTAACCTTTTTTGAATTGTGAAGAATTTAGAGGACATGAGGAAATGTGTGGACTCTCAGAAACACACACACATGCTGTTCTGCACTCCCTTCCCTTAATGAACTACACACTTTCCCACGGCGGCCTCATCTAAGCTCATGGCTTCAAATACCATCTAATTGACTAGTTGATGATGGTTTCCAAAATTATGTTTCCAACCTGGATCTTTTCTATGAACTTCAGACCCATGTAACCAACCACTTAACTGATGCTTCAACCTAGATATCCAAGAGGTCTCTCAAACTTAATGTTCCCCAAACTAAACTTTGCATTTCTTCCCCCCCACCCCCAAACCCACTCCCAGGCCTTCTGATACCTAAGTAAATGGTACCTCCATCCATCCATTTTCTAAATCCCCAAAGGTTGGAGTAATCCTTTATTCCACTCTCCACATCCAAACCATTAGCAAGTTCCTTCTTCTTGGAATACTATTTCACAAGATCTTTGCATGACTGTCATTTGATCTCAGTTCCCTGTCACGGAGATCTCAACTTAATTGTCATCTCATCAGAGACACCTTCCCTGATCATCCAAATAAAAGGGGCCAGTTATACAGTCATTCCATACCCCTCTATTTTAATTCTCTACATACCACTTATCATTACCTGGTATTTTCTTGCTTGAAGTTTATTTCTAACCCCCACCCCCACCACCCCCCCAACACCCCACTAGAATGAGTTCCTGGGCAACAGAGGCCACTGTTCACTGTCGTATACTCTCAGCCTGCAATAATGCCTGGTAGAAAAGAGTTGCTCATTAAGTACTTGTCAAATGAATAAATCCCACACGATTTCATGGTGTCATAGACGTACACTAAAAACGTACTCTTGGGTGCATGTGTGGTTCAGTAGTAGAATGCACACCTGCCATGTGGGAGACCCAGGTTCAAATCCCAATCTATGCACACACACACACACACACACAAACAAACAAACAAACAACAACAACAAAAAACACACACTACTCTTGAGAAATATGCCTAGCTTTTTGGGTTTATAGCGGACCTAATCATCAGAATTTGCTTATCACATATTCACGTGCTAAAATTTAGGCAGCCAGACAAGGCTTGGTCCCAGACTCTTAACTCAAAATCAGCAAATGCTCTATCCAAACATTGCAGCAGACAGATAAAAGCCACGTTGTTCAGGATTAAACTGGGTTATGAGAGTGATCATCTCATGACTTTCAAGGGCATACCTATGATGAACATTTATCAGTTAATAAGAACACCTATCCAGGCTGAAGTTTACAATGGACAAGGCTTAGAAGTTTGAGCACTGTATTTCTGCACTCAATTCTACTTACACAGTAAAACAAAGCTGACTGGGTTATAGCAAGTTTCAAGTCTTTGGCTCCAGAATTCACTCCAATAAAGTTGAAGTGACCTGTCTGGACTGTATCCATTGTGGTAAGACACTGAAATGAACTGAGAAACATCCTGAAAGTCTCTGAGGCTGTAAAGAGACACCTCTAATTTAAACTGCTGGCAAGAGTGATTACTGTCCCTTTGTTTCAACGGAATTGGCTCCCTTCCCCCCCTTCAGTGGTGAAATCCCAGAGCTATGAAATCATTTCCTCAGCATGTGCACAGGATGGGTCAGTAACCTGCCTTCATAGCCATGCTTTTCAACTCAAGCTGAGGAAGCAAAACTTATATTTATCTGCATTTGGAGCTTTTAGGTTTTGATCCTTCAATATTGCTATCATTTCAGCAATGGCAGTTTTCAATGTAATCTGCCAAAGGGAATTGTGTGGGCCTCTTTCCCTCATGACATGGATGTGCTCTGTGCTATCCTGGCCAAGAGTGTCCACAGCTCCAGGATTTGGAGCTCAGATTCTGATTGCTTACAGGTGTTGGCCTACTTCTGAGCTGTAATTTCAGTGGTTTTATTGGTCAGGCTTCAGGGGATGCCACAGATTAGAGGATAACAAGAGGAAAAAATGTTGCCAAGAACCTACAAACACAAAGGCCTGGACTAATTGTGAAAAGCTTTCAAGTTAAGTATTAGTTGACCTAATATAGGATTTCTCACTATTCCATGTGATGAGTGGTGAGAAGTTGGGAGTAGGAGTAGTTTGGGGAGCATCTGAAGCTACAGGCAGAAGAAAGGATTTCTAGAAACCAAGCCACAGCCAGTAAACATCAAGTGGTCTCCAATTCCACCTAGGAACTTAGCCTGAGCTGACTTAGACTGTGTACTCTGTCATGGCAGGAATGTTGTCTATCTCAGTCCCTAAAGTAGCCCCAACATTTTTAACAGTTTTAGCATACAGCACATACCCAATGCATTGTTGTTGACTGAATCACTATGCCTCTGACACTCCCTGGAAGCTCATCCAATCCCCCGAATGAAGCAACCTTAACCAGAGATCCACATGACTACTGCAGTCAGATGGTCCCACCTCTCTCTCTGTGCCTCGTATCTGCCATTTGCCTTCCAGATACACTCCCTGCTCTGTGTCCTGGGAGGCTAAATGAATGGAATGCAATAACTCCTGCACTCTGGCTTCTAGTTAAGTTTAGCCAGTTCGAGCACGAGCAGGGAAGGAGGAAAGAGAGACTAGAATATTATTCACCCATATCCCTCCCTTGAGGTCATCCAGGGATGGCTGCCAGCCTTGACTGAAAGCCACAGCTCCTGCTAGAAGGCCCTCTCCATACAGCTACCCTCTCTGTTTCCAGGTTCCAGTAACCACTCCTCCACTTACTTACCCGCCCAAGTATAGGGCCGGCTCCACTTGCGGTTACAAGCCTGCAGTGCTGTACCATTTCTTTGTAAACAGCCCCTCCGTGGTTTCCATTTGTGGTCTCCCTACCCACACCTTTGTAAACAGCCTCTTTATTAAACATTCTTCAAATTATGAAATTACCATCTGCTTTCTACCAGGCCCCTGATCACTAATTCCTATCATCTTCAGCTTCAGCTGTGGAGAAACTGGATTCATTCACCCATTGCTGGTGAGAATGTAAAATGGTACAGCCGCTCTGGAAAACAGTTTAACCATTTCTTAAAAAACTTAAAATGCAACTACCAGATGGCCCAGCAATTGCACTCCTGCACATACATCTCAGAGAAATGAAAACCTATGTTCACACAAAATCTGTACAAAAAAAATGTTCATAGTAGCTTGATTTGTAACAGCCCAAATCACAACTACCCGGAGGTTTGTGCCCAGGTAAACAGTGCACGACCACACCATGGAGTACTGCTCAGCAATGCAAAGGACCACACTCTTGATCAACATCCTGGATGAATCTATAGAGAATTACACTGAGTGCTAAAAGGCAATCCTACAAGATCACATACTGTATGATTCCATTTATAAAACATTTTTGAAATGATAAAATTATGGAGATGGAAAACAGATTAGTAGTTGCCAGGTGTTAAGGATGGGGTGGGGGCAGGAGAGGGTGGGGGCAGGAGAGGGTGGCTGCGGATCTAAAAGGGCAACACAGGGAGCCTTGTGGTGATGAAAATGTTCTGTATCATTTCAGAACTGTGATGCTGTGGTGCTGGTTACACAAATCTACATATATGATGAACTTACACAGGGCTTTACACACACACAAGAGTGCATGGACAACTGGTGAAATCTAAAGAAGAGCCCCTGGATGTACCAATGTCAGTCTTCTGGTTGTGATACAGAACTATAGTTACTAAAGATGTTGACCCTGGGAGAAACCGGGTGAAAGATGCACTGTACCTCCTTATACATTTTGTTGTGATTTCCTGGGAATGTACAACTATTTCAAAGTAATGCATTTTTTTAAAAAATATTCTACCCACAAGAGGTTGACAGTGCAGCAAAAGAAAGCCAGAAAAAGCAGGAAAAATGAAAAGCACAAAATAAGATCCATGCTATAAATTAAAATGTATTAATAATTCCACTACATGTAAACAGACTCAATGGGTGAGTGCAAAGACATTTATTGAATCCCTCCTGTGGGGCCCAGCACTAGGATATGTGCAGAGGATGCAGGGATGAATGAGGCACAGGCCCTGCTCTTCCACCACGCACAGTGTTGCAGTGTCCAAGTGCTGTGTACAGTGTACCCGCATCATGACTGCCGGGAGAGTGGGAGCAACAGGAAAAGTGAAAAGGAGACGACCCTCTACACCGAGTTTGAAAAAATCATGGAGTGTGCCAAGTGAAGAAGTAACAGATGGTCATTTCAGGAAGAGGGAATAGTATTTCAGAAAGGTGATATGTTCCAATAATTGCAAATGGTTTGATATAATTTGAGCATAAGTTGTGAGAAGAGAGTAATAGAGGACGACAAAGAGAGGTAGAAGACATGGTGGGGATAAAATTGACAGTTCTGGGTCAGGAATTGTATGTGGGGCATGAGGGAGAAGGAGAGAGACCAGCAGGAAAGGACTAGCAGACTTCTGGTTTGGAACTAGGCAGATATTATCATTGTGCAATATGTTAAGTGTCAGAGTCCCTTGCATGGTACAAGGGCAAATGAGCTTTTTACTGATGGTATTTCTTTCTCTTACACTTTTATCAACTTATATTCATAATCCTGTAAAGTTGTCCAAGCAGCCATTAACTTAATTTTCCAGAAAAAGAAACTAGTACTCAGAGAGATGATGTATCTTGTTTGTTGACTCAGTGAATGGGAACCCAAGTCTCATGACAAGAACTGATCAAGAACACTGTTTCAAATCTGTTGCAGGTGAAGAACCAAGAAAACAGAACCACAGCAGGATGAGGGTAAGTGCCCATTCAAGTTGGTTGATAAGTCATCAAGATTATCTTAAAACGTTACCAGGCAGGTTTTCAAGCTGGCTCTTCCTGCACACTCTGCAGTTTCCTGGAAAGTACTTTGGATAGCAACAGAGTGCATTATCCTGAAAGTCATGTGTTAGAGTACTTTTAGCAAAAACTGTGCTATCACATGGAATAGTCAAAGCTGTTTCCCCTGATTTAGCTCTGGATCTAAAGTGAAATATTTCTGTTCCTTCATGTGCAAACAGTTTTCTCTTGAGTCCAGAAAACAGAGAAGAAAAATGGGAAAGAGGAATAAGACTTATTCTTGTCTGATTTACTGGCTTTTCATTTCCTTTCACATCCTTCTTTATCCCTGTGTATTTTTCTTATCTTCATGTTGCTGTTGATGTATATTTAGTAAATGCTAGCTAGTGTTTAGAAAACTAAACAACTCTATCCCTGACTGCCATTTCTAAGGCCCCCAGGAATCTTGGATGTGGTCCCAGAACATAAGATGAAAGAAAGCATTTGGTAACTACTTGGAGATTTTCGGTAACTTCCCAAGAAGTTACTCCTCAAAGCCTAGTTCTCATTAACTTCCCAGTGGTTTCATCTTGAGAACACTCAGGAAGTGTGGAGTGTATTTATATGTTGCAAAGGGTGAACCCCATTGAAGATGCAGAATTCATATTCATTTTCTATTTTCTGCTGAGCCTTACACAAGAGGGTCTTTCACTTTGCCGCCTACTTCCTCACCAAGCAGGACCACAAAGGCCACGAGACCCAAGGGCAGGGGGGTGGGAATTTCCAAGAGCAGGTTATACTGCGCCTCTCTCTCCTGGCTCAGTGCCACTAGCCCTGGGGATACTGGTGACCCTTCAGCCTGATGGCCTGTAACCTTCTGCTCCCTGCCAAATAGAACTGGGACTTGTCCCAGGCTTGGAATAACTTCCTGTGATTGTCCTGGAGATGGCCTAGCTAACAGGATTTGCTTCCATGACTTGTCAACAGAGGTAGAAAAATCCTGTATCTCTGCAATGTGATGGACCTTGAAAGGAGGAATCCTCAGGGGAAATGTTCCTCAGGGATAAGTCTGCTAAGATGGTTGTGTTCAAGCACAGCCACACCATAAGGTGGACTTGACCTTCCTCGTGTGTTGACAACCTACATGCCTCTGAATGTACTGGCTAGTTTTTTGCGGGGGTGTGTGGCAGAATCTTAGAAGTTATTAAGATCAGCTAATCAAGTTTACAGGTGTTATGAACCTGGGAGTGTCATTAACACATTAGGTACCATGATCAGGATGCAACATGGTAGATTGGAACAACAGGCTACGACCGACTCAGGAATAAACAGTTATTTTAAACTCTGCTACATTTTTTGATAGATTAAGAGTCTGAAGTGCAATGGAAACATAAAGGAGGTAATCTAATGTAAATGTAGGTTCAGGGAAAGCATAATACTGAGGAAGTGACAACTGAGTGGAGTTTGCCAGACACAAAAGTGGTCGATGGGCAGGCTATTCTAGGCAGAGGTACTTGCAAAGGCATGACAGCATGAGAACATGCCTTTTCAAATTGTCCTTACACCCATAAAGGCTCTGATTCTTTCCCCTTGGGACATCATCCACTGCCCAAGCTGAGTGAGGCAGTAAGTGAGGAGTTCAAAGGGAACCTAATTCTCCAGGAATAAAGCAATAGGGGTGAACAGACTGGGATTGTGGGACAGTGTACATTTATGGAAAGGACCTAGGATAAAAGTTCAGAAGATGATAAAAAAAAGCACAATTTTATAGCAAAATGAGTTAATAAGCTAGCACATGAGCCTCCATTCTTTTTTCTAAAAGACAAATTCTTGGAAAGCATTCAGAAAACCTGGTCACTTGTATTATTAGAAATGAGGTATGTGAGGTTTAATACTGATGAAAATCTTTCTAAAATGTCCCAACTGCCAAAACAGTGCCTGGTGCCTAGAGAGGGCTCAGAAAATCTTTGTGGAGTGAATGAAGGAATCCCTATCTCATACCGCATATAATCAAAATAAATTTTGCCCAGATAAAAGATTCACATTTAAATATCAGAACTATGACAGTAATGTGAAAACTCAGCTGGACATCTGGAGCCCTAGCCTTCCCAGGAAGGCTTTCTAACATGACAGTATAGTCAGAAACCATAAAGCAAATCACTGCTATATATGACTTCATAAAGAGCAGAAATATATATGCTTGGAACACCCGAAGTGCTGTGTGTGAACCTGCGGTGTAGGAGGGTGAGGAGAGGGAAGAAAAAAAGAGAGGAAAGTCAGCAAGTCTGAAAGGAGTCAGCACTTGGATGGGAGCAGCACCCCAGGGAGGTGGGAAATCAAGCCATCAGCTAGGGCTCCAAACTGAGTTTTACGGGGTGGTTCATCACCCAGAGGAGTATTTAGAAGTGATGAACCAAAACGATGTCATCACCCCTGGCCAGCACATCACTGTGAATCAACAGAAGCTACTCTGCCCAGAAGACCTCTGGGCACCAGTGCTTCTTTAAGCTCCTGTCTCAGCATGGGAGAGGTTAAGATTGAACAGGGTCCCTGCCTGCCTGTAAACTTTATCCCTAGGTACCTGGAGAGGAAAAGATGGTCTGAGTTCCATCTTAGTTTTATTCCTTGCTTTGCACAGAGCACATCTGCCAGAAGGAAGAACCCTTTATTGTTTACAGTTCAAGGCAAATTTCCTTAGCATCCTCATCGCCTCTGCTCACTTAATGCCCTTCCTTTCCTCTCTCCTCTGCCCTCTGTGCCTCCTCTCCCTCCCCTTCTCTCTCCACCAATGACTTCTGAGAGTCTAGAATGGGAGAATCATCCCATGCCACAGTCCTCTACTGTCCAAGTGTTTTAGCTAGGGTTCTCTGGAGAAACAGAATCAGCAGGAAATATTCGTAAATATAAAATTTATAAAAGCAACTCACATAACCGTGGGGATGTAGAGTGCAAGGACTGTAGGGTAGGCTGCAAGTGGGCAGCTCCAATGAAGGTCCTCAAGGAACTCCCCAGGAGAGGTTGGCTGGCTGAAGCAGGAAGAGTGACCGTCTCTTCTGAATTCTCCTTAAAAGGCTTCCGGTGTTTAGATTAAGCATCACTCACTGCAGAAGACACTCCCCTTAGCTGATTGCAAATGTAATCAGCTGTGGATACAGCCAACGGTCATGATTTAAGTCCATGAAATGTCCTCATAGCAACAGATGGCCTCATAGCACTTGCCTGACCAGACAACTGGGCACCATCACCTGGCCAAGTTAGTACATGAACCTGACCATGACACCAAGTTAAGGATTTTCCAGTTGAACTCTTCAGAACACTTTCTCAGATTTTGTCAAAACTGTGTCCTACCCAAGAGGAGATGAGATGTTCATCTGAGCTGGGGTTTTTCCATGAGTTGGCTGGAGTTTCCTTCCCTATTTTGGATTTGTTTTGTTCATTTTGATGAATTTCATGGAGGGGAGTTATACCAACATGGACTCAACCTGTAGTCTTTCTCAGTAATTTCCATCACTCTTTGTAAGCTCTGGCAATTGCCAAGTAGGCCAAAACAAGAGTATTTTGTTTAAATCTGTATTCATCTGCCATCTAATGAGGCTGGATATTATTTATGTCATGTCCTATGAACTACTGTTCATAAACTTTGCCCATTTTTTTTACAATGATGCTGATCTTTTTCTAACTGATTGATAAATAGGATGAAAGGATATGGATTCTTGGCCTGCCACAGATGATCCAAAAATTTTCACATTTTCTTCATTTGCCTTAAAAGTTTATGTTGTTTTTGATGTACCTAATGCCTAAAATAGTTCTTGGCATGTAGGAGATGTTCAATAAATGCCTATCTGAATGAAGGAACAAAAGTGTTTTAACGAAAATCAGTCTTTTCCTTTATAGTTTTCCCATCCATTATTGTATTTAGAAAGGTTTGCCTCCCTTCAAGCTCAGATTAAGATTCAACATATTCTCTTGTACAAGTTTATTTCATTTTTTACATGTAGATATTCACCATGTGGAATGAGTTTCTCATAACTATGTTATGTGGGATTGATCCATAGTTTTCTTTTTTGTATTATGATCTCCATACCTGATTTTGGTATCAGGCTTGCACTAGTGTCATAAAATGAATTGAAGAGTTTTGCATCTTTACTTAAGCTTAAACAGCTTATATAATATGAGAATTATCTGTTCTTTAAAGTTCAAAAGAGCTGAAATATAAAAACTTTGTGAGTCAGGCATCTATCTTGGAAGTAACTATCTAACAATAATTTTCAATCTTTACATACTTACTTGCTAATGCTGACCAGGATGACATTGTGGATTCTAAGACTGAAAAGTGTATTTCTTTTGGAGCAAGGCAATATTAGAATTTTCATTTGGTGTGAAAATTTGGGTGGGGTTGAATTATTATTTAAGCCTTAGTTTAACTTCTAATTATACAGTTCTCATGGTCGAAGACCCCATAATTTCTTGTCAGCACTGAAAGCCACAACGTAACAGACTAACTTTCTTGTGAAATAGGAACCAGATCCTGTCAGAATTGGAAGCCTCTAACAGGAAGTCATGACTTGGTGGTAATGAACTGAAATAACTACAGAAAAACAGCCATCCACACTGAGGGGGCCAAGGGGTCCTTTGGCTGCTATTGCCTTTTAACAAGTAATAGCAAGGCATTTATCTTGCTGTAAGGCAAGGTGGAATTCTTATCTGCAAAGAAAGCAAAATAAGCTGAGCTACTCTTAATGTAAAGTCTCCAGTGAAAGGCTTTGCTAAGTACTAGGGATACAATATGAGTAAGTCAAATAATTCAGCAGGATATAGTAGGAAACATGTTGTGACAGACAGAAGTACAGGGAGCAAGAGGGAAGATCCACAGGTTTATATCCTAGACATCTTGCAAGTCAGTGGGACAGAATTGTGAGCCTCTATGTGGCAGGTGAGAGAGTGGGCACCTCCTCCAGGCCTGCACAGATGGGAGAGCTCCAGGAGGGAAAGGAACTGACTTTGATCTCACCTACTCCCGGCCCTGTGCTTACAGGCTGCCAGCCCAGGGAGGGAGGAGGCAGACCTAACAGGGCAGGATGCTCCTCAAGGGAAGGACGCCCAACTTTGATCCCTGTTTCTCACTCTGATGCCTGCTCTTATGCTACTAAGACAGCCATTTGGAGCCCCCTTAACTAGGGATTCCCAGCCTGCTTTGGAGCTGCATTAGACAGGGTCCCTGGGGACATCTGGAGGTTGTTGTTATGCAGTATACAGATACCCCTTTTTAGTTTTTGGTGCACTGAACTGTAATGTAATAAGCAGCCTTTATTCTTTTTTTTATTTTTTTTATTTTAGCAGCCTTTATTCTTGAAGATGACTGTGAACCTATAGAGCTTTTGTCGCGTGACCATATGATTATGAAAACCTTCTAACTGACGTTCCCTTTTTCCAGTGTATGGACAGATGAGTAAGAAACTAAAGACAAAAAATAAATAAATAATAGGGTCCTAGGGGGTATGTGACGTTTTGAGTGTTCTTTTTTACTTTTATTTTTATTCTTATTTTTAGAGTAATGAAAATGTTCAAAAATCACTGGTGATGATGAATGCACAACTATATGATGACACTGTGAACCACTGACTGTACTCTTTGGATGATTACATGGTATGTGAATTTATCTCAATAAAATTGCATTAAAAAAAAGATATAGAACGGTATCATCAGCTTCAAAAGGCCACTTGTAAATATGGTCAATCCACTTCTGCTCATGAACAGCTTCTGGCAGCCACTGATCTGTGTTCTGTCTCTATAGTTTTGCCTTTACCAGAATGTCATATAAATGAAGTCTCATATAAAATTTGAATCTGACTTCTTTCACTTAGCATATTGCGTCTGAGATTCATCCATATTGTTACATGTATCAGTAATTTGTTCCTTTTTATTGCTGAATAGAATTTCATTGAACGGATGTATCAGACCAGACATTTTTAAAAATCCATTCACCAACTGATTGACATTTGGATTGTTTCCAGATTTCAGTGAATATGCATGAAGCAGTTATAAACATTAAAAAAAAATAAAGATGCTATGCAAACCCTACATGAATCCCCTCCCCACTCCCATCACCTCTCCGCTGTCATCTACCACATCCTCACTTCCTGGGCTGCAACCAAGCTGGCAACCACACTGCTTTTTGAATATTCCTGGTGTCATCTTACCTCATGGGCTCTGCACTTGCTATCCCTTCCCTTGGCTAAGGGGTGGAGTATGCAAATTTCCAGACATTTCTAGTTCTCTAGTATGAAAGCAAAGAGGTCTCCAGTAGGCCAAGGCAAATCCCCTCAAACAGGAGGTGGCAGGTGAAAGCTGTTGGAAACAAAAGCCCAACTAAGAGGGAGGGGAGTAGAACACATCCTCCATTATGTCTGTCCTTACCAGTAGCAGTAAAATGTTAGTCTTCACAACAACCCTATAGAGGTAGGACAACAGTCAGCTTTGACAAGAGCAGTTTTGATGGAGTAGTGATTAGGAGAGTCTGATTAGAAGGAAAAATAGAATGTCACCATTTTGCAATCCTTAATGCATTAATGAACTTAGGCACTGAGCATCAGTGGCTGCCAAAATCACACAAAAAAGAAACAACCAGATATTATCTCCCTCCTCACAGAAGTACAAGAATATCACCTATGAAGTTGTCTTGCCCAAAATCAAACCTGAATTTGAGCCGACTTCTACATTCGATTACCACTGAACAGGAGAATGTTAAATGAAACTAGGGCTTTGCAATCAGCAAAATCCAAACTGTGTCCAGTAATCCTATTACTAGTTATATATTCAGGGGAACTGAAGGCAAGGACACAAATGGACACTTGCACGCCAATGATTACAGCAGCATTATTAACGATTGCCAAGAAATGGAAACGGCCCAAATGTCCATCAACAGACGAGTGGCTAAACAAACTGTGACATTCACATAAGATGGAATATTATGCAGCTGTAAGACAGAATAAAGTTATGAAGTATGTAACAACATGAATGGACCTAAAGGACATCATAGAAATAGAGTAGATATTGGGCATTTGGTGCTGAAGGAATAAAGAATGTGCAACAGGACTGATTGTAAAATTTCAGAAATGGATAGCACAATATTATCTGATGGTAGCACAATAATAAAAGGACACTGAATGTAGCTGAATGTGAGTATGGTTGAGGGAGAAGGGCTGGGGGCACATATGAAACCAGAAGGAAAGTATAACATAGGAAAGCCTAGAGTGGACAATGATGGTGAGTAAATGTACAAACAAAAATGTTTTTGCATGAAGGAGAACTAATGAATGTGAACAGTACAAGGTGTTGAAAGCGGATGGTATATAGGAAGAAGTACAATCGATGCACACTAGGGTCTATGTCAACAGTAAGATTGTAATATGCTCCCACTGAATGTAACAAAGGCATCATGCCAAAACTTAATGTCAAAAGGCCGGGGACATGGGGGAGAGGTACGGATTCTTTGTGGAAGAAAAGGAAATGTCTTCATTTGATGATGGAGGTGAAGGCAAGGCTATTTACTTAGGTTGGATTTATGATGTGTGAATAAAACTGTTTCAAAATGAACAGAAACAAGTGCTAGAGAAAATGTGGAGACAGATGCACTATTCACTGTTGGTAAGAGGTGCAGCCCCTTGGAAGGCAGTGTGGTGGCTCCACAGGAGGCTGCGGTGGGTGCCACATGACTCTGAAACCCCATTGCTCAGTATATACCTGGAGGAACTGAGAGTGGGGACACGAATGGAAATTTGCAGGCTGGTGTTTATGGCCGCAGTGCTCATGATTTGCAGTGGATGGAGGTGGCCTAATGGTACATGGACAGAGGAATGGAAGTGGGAACTATGGTGTATACATACAATGGACTACTGAGCAGTCGCAAAAAGGAATGAAGTTGTGAGGCATACAACTAGGTGAATGAATTTTAAGGACAGTGTGTTGAATGAAGCGGCAGGAACAAAAAGACAAATATTATCATGCCTCAGTCATATGGACTAACTATAATATAAACACTCAGGGAATTGAAGTCGAGAGCATGAGTTATCAGGTTGGGGCCTATTGTAAACGGTTCTAGATTGCAAGCTCTTACAGCAGTCACATACACTCAGGAGGGTAACTGTTATTTCTAAATTCTAAGACACTGAGCTCTTTGTGTATAACCTGGTTGTTCCCTGAAACTTTAGATATTTGTGTAACACCTGAGACTCAGAGCTAGAGTTCTGCAGCTATGAAAGTCAGCATGACCTCATACAGGAAAACTGTTTAAAAACAATGAAAAAATGATCCAACTTCAATTAAAGATATGAGTGAAGCACTCTGGGGAGAACTAAGGTAAATCAGACTAAACGGTATAGCATTATATTGACTGTATTTTAAAACTTCAACTTCTGTAGACCAAAGGAAGAAATGATATTTGTTGCAAAATTTATATTTTCTGTAGCACACTATCTAATTTAACCTGTATGGTCAATTTAATTGAACACCATAATTACCTGGAATCTTGAATAGGGCATGAGATCTTGTTGGTTTCTACAGGTCAGTGTGATGCCCTAATATATCCCAGAGTAATTTGGGCAGAAGATTAAATAGTATTTGCAAGTCCCCTTGAGGAACTTGGGAGAAAGGAGGAAATATTCAAGTTCCCTACCTGTAGACTTCCTGATATTCTTGCAAGCAGTGGGGACAATACACTGAGCCCTCGCTCTTAGGGTTCACCCCTCTGAAACTTATTCCTGCAAAGGATAGGCTAAGACTACTTAAAATTAGGCTTTAGAGTCACCCCCCGAGAAAGTTTTTTGTTGCTTAGATGAGGCCTCTCTCTCTAAGCCAACTTGGCAGGTGAACCCACTGCCCTCCCCATACATGGGACATGACTCCCAGGGGTGTAAATCTCCTTGCCAACCTAGGATAGAACTCTCATGGATGAACTGGGACTTGGCATCATGGGAGTGAGAAAGCCTTCTTCACCAAAACGAGGAAGAGAGAAATGAGACAAAATAAAGTCTCCATGTCTGAGAGACTTCAAACAGAGTTGACAGATTATCCTGGAGGTTATTCTTATTCATTATATAGATATCCCTTTTTAGTGTATGGTGTATTGGAGTGGCTGGAGGGAAGTACCTGAAACTGTTGAACTGTGTTCCAATAGCCTTGTTTCTTGAAGATGACTGTTTAACTATATACCTTTTACAATGTGACTGTGTGATTGTGAAAACCTGTATCTGATGCTCCTATTATCCAGGATATGGACAGATGAGTAAAAAAAAAAAAAATAAGGATAAAAAATAAATAAATAATATGGGGAGATAAAGGGTAAAAATTGGGTGGATTGAAATACTGGGGGTCAATGAGAGGGAGGGGTAAGGGGTATGGGATGTATGAATTCTTTTTTTTCTTTTTATTTCTTTTTCTGGAGTGATGCCAATGTTCTAAAAGTGATCATGGTGAAGAATACACAACTATGTGATGATATTGTGAACCACTGATTGTATAATATGGTTGGACTGTAAGTCTGTGAAGATTTCTCAATAAAAATGTTTTTCTAAAAATGCAAACTGTGAAAAAAACGAACTCTACAAAACAGCTAGAAGAAAAACCTGAAACTGTGGAATCCCCAAGGTGGTTCTTGCCTCCACATCTGAGCTGGACGGATATATTGACTGCTGAACACCTAGCACTGCCCTGCTGGCAAGTCATGGCTCCTGTCTGATCTCCTTCTGAGAGTCTCTGTTGCCATGTGTGGGGAGGTATGGGAGCTGCCGTGACTTAAAAGCTTTATTCCGCAAAGGAAGCACAAAACTCTTCTGACGACTCCATTGACATAGCCAGCTCCAAGAATCACCACATTCAGGGAAGTTCATGGTTATGGCTTTCTACCAGGTATGTACAGTTTTCCCACTCCAGAGGCCATTCCATTTACCAGGTGACATTTTTTACAATAAGCAATACTGCCCAAGGCACTAAAGGTCTAATATATGAGGGTAGGGGATTTTGTTAACCTATTCCCCACAGATGTATACTGAAATATTTACAGATGAAATGGTATGATGTCTGGAGTTTCTTTCAGAATAAGCCCGGGAGGGGGTATGGTTGAGAGTGTAGATGAAACAAGATTAGTGCTGAGTTGATCATTTTTGGAGATGGGTGATGTATTCATGTTATTCTCTAAGTAATAACAGCATATTTGAAAGCTGATTGTCATAGTCCAGTATAGGGGTAAATTGAGAGGAGGGGAAGTACTGCATAGTTTATCTCTGACTATGAGAGGAGGTGTAGAGGTTATGGGCTCAGATTCAGATGGGTTCACAGATGAGGTGATGGGAGGAGCCACCTTCCTATTAAAAAAGAATGAGATGCTATAGTTGGAGTTTCCTTTTTATTGCTCTGTGGTGTATATTTTGGGGCTGAAAGTGTCTTTAGAAGTTATATATCAGATTCATGATAAAGACCTCAGCTGCACTGACAACCCTAGAGCAAGTGCAGAGAGAAGTGCAATAAACCCACTTCTGAATGACTTCCCTGCTTTTAGAGAGCTTGCCCCAAAGCATTTGGCCCACAGATAAACCCGTTCACTGCCTTATTTCTCCTATCTCACTCCAAGTTTTGAACAAAGTGGGTACCTATACTCCAAGAAAGAGCTGTGCAGAGGTCTTTAGGGGGAGTTTTCCTGTTAAGCCTGCTATCCACTGCACTCTCTCTTCAATCTCATAAATACTTTTGAGCAAAACACACATTTCAGGTGCCTTAAGATGCAGCTACCATTTGGGAAAGTTCTTTCCTTTCATACCTTCTTACCACTTGGCCTTTCTTTCTCTATCAGACCTGGTAGTCTGGATCACTCAGTTTCTGTCTAGTCACTTTACATTGCAAATGCATAAAATACTTCCCTCTCCTTTGTTTTAGCTCTGTTTTCCTTTCAACTACCATCTCATCTCTCTCCTCTTTTACTGCCACACCTCTACTTTCCTCTCTGCCTATGTCTTCCTAACCCCCTAATAAAGGCGATCAACTTGACCAGAAAGAATAGGAAGCCCTACTCTGGCCTCGGGACCAAGTGGCTTTCTCCAACTGAGCTTTTTTTCACCCATTGCCCAATGGGTGTAGATGTTTTACACCCATTGAGCAACAGGTTCTTGTCGGTTACTGCCTGTTATAGCCCTGGGAGAAAGGAGTAACTGGAACTCCCCCTGCTAAAGCAGTCTCCTGCCCCTGCTTTCCTCCTACCTCTCCTGGCTTCTCTGGTTCCTTTTTTCTCCCTCTCTAACTGTGGGCATCTCCAAAGCTCTATCCTAGGTTCTCTTCTGACTCTTCTGGGAGCTCTCATCCACGCCCATGATTCCAACTACTACTGGTACCGTAGTGATCACCAAAACCCCATCTCTGGCCCAGATCCCTTTCCTGAGTTCTGGACAAATTTACCCAAATGATTGCTGCATGACCCACAGTTATTTCAAATGCAAGAGAACCAGACATAACATATCAACCTGACTTCCATGTATCAGTGTCGCTTGCCCCCAAACTAGGTCCTGTACTCTCTCTTACAGCGCCTATATGATATAATCAAGGTCTAGGAAGACCAATTGGAAAAACACTGAAATTTACCAGCGATAAATGTAAGGTTCTATTCCTGGGTGAAAATCAAACAATGTAAAACAGAACATCAACAACACCAGAACAGAATGGAGAAAAGATGGCTTAGCAAAAGCACAGAGGAAAACTAAGTTTACTTGACAGGAAGCTCAGTGTGAGTCAACAGTGTGATGTGGTTGCCAGAACAAAGCTAATGGACTCTCCAGCTGCATTCTCAGAAGCACTGTGTCCAGATGAGGAGCAAGAGTCCTGCTCTGCTCTGCCTGGACAGCCTAAAGCTGGGTGATTTTACTGAGTGCTGGTAAGATGCTCAGAGGAGCTATATCAGCATGGTGAGGGAACTAATGCTACATTGCAACTGAAGTTGCTGTAACTCATCCTAGTTGACAATGTCCTTCTCAATGTCCTCCTCCTGACAAATTCAATATCTTCACTACCCCCCCACCCTGTAACTAAGCAACCGACAAATCACATTGATTACATCTTTAAAATCATTTTTGGATTTGTTCTTTCTGCTGCTTTCCTATAAATAATTTAAGACCCCTTCCCTAGGAAAGAGTGTGGAAAACGGGACACCTTCAAATCATATCCCAATCAACCTGACTTATAGCATCTATGTGGCCATAGGTACCTGTAGTAAATGCTGTCATTGGTTAGGGACACCCAACATCTGAACATTTTTCTATACTGGGGGAATTTCCCTTCTTATAAAGTTTTTTGGAGAGACAGAGACCAACTCTAATTATAGAAGCAAAAATGCAAGATACTTTTTCTCTCAGTTTCTCTTACAGCTAGGGTACAGGTTCTGACAGTCTTTACTGATAGTTTAGCCTCAAGATTGCTTCTGCAGACCTCCCAACAATTCTTCAGCCACCTGATTAAATAATCATCTTGTTACCTGAAAAACTGAAGAAAAGGTGTTTTGTTGTTTTTATGGGGAGGGATGGGGGAGCTTGGTGCTCACTACTGCAGAATAACAATGAAGGGCATGAGGTATTTTAGGACTTTGAGGCAGGCATTTGCTTCTAAATGTGGAGAGCTCAAAGAAAAAGAATGACCAGCACAAAGACCTACATTCTTGGCTCAAAGCATAGCCAGAAACTTAGGCACTTTCTATGGCAGTAGGAAAAGAATCTCTCATATCTTGTAGCTCCAACCAAGATAGCCCAAAACAAAACTCAGAGTTTAATACTGCAAGTTGCCAAATTAATCTACCCACTCTTACATGTGAAATGGAGAACAGGCTTAAGAAAGAATGGGACGTTGAGAATTGGAATGGAGACATTTGACGATGATGATTCAGGTACCCTAAACTCCCAACAACCAAAATCCACTGGTCAGACCAAGGACTCAGATTCCTCAGGAATGAAAATTTAGGTTACCACAGCAGGGAAAGAACCCCAACCTGCTAAGGTATTGGCTGGGCAAAAAGGGAACATGAATCAAGGACTGTGACAACTATCTACATGTTCTGCCCAGCTATGACATTTGAGTCATTTTTTTTTGCTTTCTTTCTTATCCCTACTATCTTATCTCAGATGTGTTGGTGGAAATGAACTTTACACTTTAATTCATAGACTATTATAGACTATTATGTAGGCTCATGACAATACTAGAAGACCAGTGGCTGTCATCCAGAGTTCCTTGTCTTGGGATCTGACAGTCACACACGCCCTCCCTACGACAGAAGAGGGAAGGAGCAGGTAGCAGATTTCTCAGAGCTAGTTCTTAGTTGTGGTTTGGGGTGGTTTTTCCTGGCTGTTTAACCTCAAGACTGGTCCTCCAGCCCTTGCAATATTTCTGTGACCTACCCTACCCAATATCATTTTGATAAACTCATTTTCTGCCTAAAACAGTCAAGGTCAGCTTCAATTACTTGCAAATTAAGACCCTAATTTGTACATCTATATATGTAGTGTGTGGTCAGCCCAGCACATTCCTAAAATACACTAAAGTAGAAAGAAGGAATTAATAAATATAAAGGAAGAAATTAAAGAGTTAGAAAACTTTAAAAATAGAATTAATGGTTAAACAAAAAGCTACTTCACTTACAAAAAATCAGTGAAACAGAAACACCACCAGCTAACCTAGTCAGGAGAGAAAAGGGAGACCAAGCACAAATTCAAAATGGAAACAGTGAATTTTTTTAAATCATAAGAACCATATTACAAAAATATATATAAATGAATCTGATAACCAGAATGAAACAGATACTTTTCCAAGAAAATATAATTTAACTAAACTAAACAGATCAATTTCCATAGAAGAAACAGAGAAAGCTAACAAAGACCTAAACATACAAAAAAGCCCCAGGTACACAGTTTGACAGGGGAGTTCTGTCAGCACTGTTAATTCTGACTTTATTTCAACCATTCTAGAATGTGATAAATTTCAAAGTTTTTATATGGACCAAGTATAAGATATATGCCAAAATCTACAAAAGATTGAACAGAAAAAAAACAGACCTAATCTCACTTATGAATATTGATTCAAAAATTCAATATAAAATATTAGCATTGTATAATCCAGCAACACAATAAAAAGTAATATACCCTGGCCAAGTGGGTATTACAAAAACATAAATACAGTTCAGTATTAATCTCTTAATAGAATTCAATAGTTTAATAGTTCCAGTGGAAAAAAAAGCATATGAACATTTCTAGAGGTGTTGAAATTCCTCCTAATAATATTCAACAGTGATTTTTTTATTAAGAAAATCACTCAGTAATGTAGTAATAAATGGAATATTTCACTGACAGGAAAAATATATATATTCCCTCAGCCCTAAGCCAATATCTTGCTTAATAGGAAAACATTGAAGGCATGCCTATAAAAGTCAAAATACGACAAGACTGTCCATTATCAATACCAATGTTTAACACTGGGGTGTAGCCAACACATTTGAGCAAAGACAAAAAATACTGGATATATGAGAATTGAAAAAAAATAATAAAACTATTTATCGTTCAGATAACATCATTATATACCTAGAAAACCCAAAAGAATTCATTGAAAAACTACTATAAATAGTAAGAGACGTCAAAGTTAACAGGATATAATATTAATCTGTATAAATTGCATTGGACCCAATATTTGTGCTTCTCCAAATGAATTTGATTCCACTTTCCTTCCAGCCCCCTGGCTGCATGCTCAATGGAAAGCCAGAAGGTCTGCTGACAGCCCTTCACAGCCTGGTCACAACTCCTATAAGCAGACCCAACCCAAGTGAACCCTCAGAGGCCTTACTTAGTTGCTTCTGCCAGTTCTGGATTCAGATGAGCTAGAACACCATTGAAGATGATCTGGCTTTCCCAGTGGCTACCCAGAGAGTCTGGGTGACATAACCCAAAATTGTACTAGGGTTAAGAGTTTGTGGGGCAAACTTTACCCAATAAGAAAGAGGAGCCAAAGGGAACTGAAAGATAAATTTTCTCTCCCTTACTTGCTGCTAAAGACCATTTCAAGGCACAGTGATTCTACAGAGCCTATCCAAATAAACCACATGATCAAAAACTGGCTGTGTTTGCTTGGAAAGCTGTGGCCAACTCAGGAACATCTAATTTGTATTTGTTTTCCCTTTCCCTTCTTCCCTTTTTCCATGCCTTTTACTGCACTGGGATTATAACCATGATAAAACATTGGCAAATAAGCTTAGCTAAAGTTGTTTTCTAAGGAACCTGGGAGAATACAGAAATCAATAGCTTTATATACATAAATAGCCAATTAGAAGGTATAATGAAGGGAGGAACAAATTTATAATAATAATAAAACTGAAAAAAAAATACTAGGGATAAATTGAACAAGAGATGTATAAAATCAACCTGAAGTAAACTTGGAAATACTCCTATAAGACATAAAAGTAGACTTGAACAATGGAAAGATGTATCATGATCTTGGATAGAGAGACTCAAGATCATTAATATGTCAATTCTCCCTACGTTAATTTAGAAACTTATCTACCTCCACACATACACACACACACACACACACTAGTAACAGGTTTTCTTTTGAAACAAAGCAAGCAAATACTAAACTTCATGTGGAAAATAGACAAGCAAAAACAGAAAGCTCTTAAAAAATAGCAAAAAAGGGAACTACCCATGCCACTACTAAAATAAACTATAAAACCTCTATAATTAAAACTATTTAACCTTGGCACATTAATAAACAGTCGGATTAATGGAACACAACAGAAAGCTCAAAAACAGAACCAGAAATAAATATGGGAATTTTGTATATGAGTGCAGCATCTCAAATCAGTGCGGTAAAAACGAACTTTTTTTCTAAATAGCTTTATTGAGATATAATTGATGTACAATAAACTGCATGTATTTAAAGAAAAGAATTTGATCAGTTTTGATGTGCATACATACCCATGAAACCCCAAGTAACAGAATGGACATCACCTGTCACCTCCCAAAGCGACTCCTGATCCTTGGTGATCCTTCCCAAATCCATCCCCAATCTGATTTTGATAATGGCAGCTGAGCTTCTCACCAGAGGTCACCTTGCAATTTATCTGGACATTCCTTTACTGTTGGACATTTATGTTTGTCCCATTTTTTTTCTTCTTTATCTTACTTCAACTAAGATAAGCATACTTGCACATGCATATTTTTCTATCTGATTATTTTCTTAGGACAATTCCTAGAACTGAAGCAACAGGATCAAAGGTTGCAAATGTCAAGATTTTTGAAGCTATTTGCAAATTCTCTCTGCAAGGCTTGCCACGTAGGACATTTGCTCAACATTTGATTTCCTTCCCCAAAAGTTGAGTCCTTTCATACAAAAGGAGCTAGTTCAAACATGATTCAGAGCTTTCTGCTTGGATGTCAGAGCTAGCTGTGTTTGGAAAGGCGCTTTTCTTTATTTTTCTCTTTTTTTAATTTTTCTTAATAAAACCAATCAACATACAATATGAACATTCTTAACATATGAACATTCCATACTTGGTGTGCAATCAATGGCTCACAATATCTCACATAGTTGTATATTCATCACAATGATCATTTCTCAGAACATTTACACTGCTCCAGAAAAAGAAATAAAAAGAAAAAAGAAAAGACTCATACGTATCATATCCCTAACCCCTCCCCCTCTCATTGACCACTAGCATTTCCCTCTACCTAATTTATTTTAACATTTGTTTCCCCTATTATTTATTTATTTATTTATTTATTTTTACCCCAAATATTGTTTCTTTGTTAATTCTCAATCTGTCCCTTCCCTTTATTTATTTTTTATTTTTAATCTATATTTTTTACTCATCTGTCCATATCATAGATAAAAGGAACATCAGAACAAGGTTTTCACAGTCACACAGTCACCTACGAAAGCTATATCATTATACAATCATCTTCAAAAAACATGGCTACCGGAACACAGCTCTACTGTTTTACACACTTCCCTTTAGCCTCTTTAATACACCTTAAACTAAAAAGGGGATATCTATAAAATACGTAAGAATAACTTCCAGGATAACCTCTCGATTCTATTTGAAACGCTGAGCCACTGACGCTTTATTTTGCCTCATTTCTCTCTTCCCCCTTTTGGTTGAGAAGGTTTTCTCAATCCCTTGATGCTGACTGAGTCCCAGCTCGTTCTAGAATTTCTGTCCCATGCTGCAAGAGAGGTCCACACCCCTGGGAGTCATGTCCCACGTAGAGGGGGAGGACAGTGAGTTTGCTTGCTGTATTGGCTGAAAGATAGGCCACATCTGAGCAACAAAAGAGGTTCTTTGGGGGTGACTCTTAGGCCTAAGTAGGCTAAGCCTATCCTTTGCAGGGATATGTTTCACATGAATAGACCCCAAGATTGAGGGTTTGGCCTATTGATTTTGTTGTCCTCACTGCTTGGGAGAATATCAGGCCTTCTCCATATGGGGAAGTTGAATTTTCCCTCTTTCTCACCATTCCCCCAAGGGGACTTTGCAAATACTTTTTTATTCACTGTTCAAATCACTCTGGGATTTATCAGGGCATCACTCTGGACAAACCTACAAAATCTCATGCCCTACTCAAGGTTCCATGTACTTATGGTGTTTAATTAAACTGTCCATATAAGTTATATTAGGAGATACACTATTCAAAATATAAACTTTGTACCATATATTTTTTGCTTTAATCTCACACATAAGTTAAAGTTTTAAACTATGAATTACCATTTTGTTGTTCCTCATGAAAAAACATTTTTTAATTTGTACATTTAGTCACTCATTATACACCCTAGGCATTCCTAGATTATACCATCTCAATCTTTATCATCTATCTTTCCTTCTGATTTCATTTGTGCCCCTAGGCCTCCTCCCTCTATCATTCTCACATTCTGCTTCATTCAGTGTTCTAACATTACTGTATTACAGTTAGGTAGTATTGTGCTATCCATTTCTGAAATTTTACAATCAGCCCTGTTGCACAATCTGTATCCCTTCAGCTCCAATTACCCAATATCTTAACCTATTTCTATCTTCTGATGGTCTCTGTTACCAACGAAATATTCCTAGTTTATTCACTAATGTCAGTTCATGTCAGTGAGACCATACAGTATTTGTCCTTGCGTTTCTGGCTAATCTCACTCAGCATAATGTCCTCAAGGTCCATCCATGTTGTTACATACTTCATAAGTTTATTCTGTCTTACAACTGCATAATATTCCATCGTATGTATATACCACAGTTTGTTTAGCCACTCGTCTGTTGATGGACATTTTGGCTGTTTCCATCTCTTTGCAATTGTAAATAATGCTGCTATAAACATTGGTGTGCAAATGTCCGTTTGTGTCTTTGCCCTTAAGTCCTCTGAGTAGATACCTAGCAATGGTATTGCTGGGTCATATGGC